>JAQIXU010000317.1:0-41011 GCA_034701245.1 Strigamia transsilvanica | reverse complement strand
TACCGTATTTCTTCGAATCGAAAACGTATCGGGGGTACGTATCGGAAGAACGTATCGGGGGAACGTATCGGGGGAACGTATCGGAAACGTATTGGGGGAAATTTTTCCCGTTTGTAATAAGCCGCGGGCCTCCATTGCATATAGCGCGCGGGTGCGCTATTGGAAGTTTACGCTGTGGCTTAATAATATCAAAATATAGTATTTTTATCATAATCATTCCACATTTCTGATAACACGTGGCTCGCTGAAATAGTATTAAACGACACATGAAGTGTATACAGAATTAAAACATGAAATTCGTTCGTTCAGTTGAAACTCTAACATGGCCATCAATATACTGCATGAATCTATCAGATTCTAAGTTTAGATATGACCAGTAAGTATATCTGAACTAAAGATGGAACCGATGTTTTCTCAAAAATTGAGAAAATCCACCTTTAACTATCGAGAAAACTGCCTTTTAACAAATCTAAAGCAAAAACAAACACCTAAAACAGTTGAAACATAACTTTGCAGCTACTGTTTTCGTTAAGTGCAATGACATTTGCCACACTACCTGTAAAAGGAAAAAAAAAGATGCTCTTCACAACCACCGATTAAACTACACTCAAATTGTTTGTTTTTTTGCCATAAGCAATAATCCCTTCAGGTCATTAACCCTAGGAAAGTCAATGTAACAGCAAAATTATAACTTTTTTACCTTACCCTTATTGCCATTTCATTTTACGGTCCCATATATTGGGGTAAGGTAAGTGTTATATTGCTTTTATTTACCTTCAAATGAAGAAAATTAATTATTTATTTTTTTTTGACTGCCTCACCAACTGATTTCGAGAAATAAAGGCTGGATATCCACAGTATGCACATGTGCAGAATATTTATGCGAAAATTGCCAGTTTGAGTCACTATAACAATACTGTATCACTACATCTCTACAAAACTACAACCAAAAACTGTTTTAAAACGAGTGCAATGACATTTCCCATACTTCTAAAGAGAAAAAACAGAGAACGATCATTATCTCATTTCTGACCTTGACTATCGCAACAAACAACGATTAAATAACAACCAGATCATCAGTTCTTGCCTTAAGCAATAATAATCCCTTTAGGTCATCAACTCTAGGAAGACTCATTCCTCTTCCTGCAATGGAACAGCACAAGTGCAGCTTAATAACTCTTTTTGCCATTTTCATTTTATGTTCCCACATCTTTGCTTTATCAACAACCAAAACAATACCAACACAACGTTCACATTGGCAAGAAGCGTATCAGTTATGGCGTAAGCGTTACCAAGAAGCAATCAAAGTGTACGAAGGAAAACACGGAGTACCACCGCCAAAACTTCCTCCTGACAGTTACCGCAGCTCAGCGTTTAATTTTCCACCTCCGGTTGCTAATCGAACCGTTGATTTTGTCTATCATGTTCGAGGGCCCGGTTTGAAAGGTTCGCTCTTGAGAGTACCAAATAACGGATCTGTAATATGGACACGTGAAACAACGACGATGAAAATACCTGAGAAACCCTTTACACCCGCTTGGATTCATGATTTAATACCTACAACTGAAAAAGTAAATTACACTGAACCATTCCTGAAAACCGACATGTACAAGTGCCCTCGAATCAAGGGTGATTTGACCTTAACTTGCTCTGTGGAAGGATTGCCAGTTTCCTCTTCAAACTTGGTACGATTTTTTTTTCATTACACACGTATTGTGTACAAATAATATTGATTGTTTGTTTTATATATAAATTTTTAATTTAATAGACTCTTTCGTGGAAGAAAATTTCAGTGCTCGGAGGTGAAACACGGGCACATCTGCTTGCTGAAAACAGTTCTCTTCGAGGAACCGATTCAAGATTTACATTAGAAAGGGCATTGAACACGTCAAAATTACGATTGTGGAATTTTACACTTGAAGATGCGGGCGTCTATAAGTGCGAAGTAATTCAGGAAGAGTTACACTTGTCTACGGAAATTAATGTGCGCATGTGCAAATCGTAATCACAGCTTACAGAGCACGCATGTTTTCTGTTTTTATTTTTTTTTTAATATTAAATTAAATTCTTGGACAGATTTTATTCTTTCTCAATACATTTTATTGAATTACAGATTTTTTTAAAAATATAATTTCCTATCGCAATATTTCATCATGTTTTTAATAATTTTTATGTTAGAAGCAAAATGTTATTTAAAAATAAAAATAAACAATTTATAGATTTCACATTTTCAAGTTTTTCAAGTTAAGGTGCATGGGGGTTTCATTCCTTGTCCCAGTCTTAGACAATTAGAAGATACAGTACTGTATCTTCTAATTGTCTAATTGTCCAAGTGCGTGTGGGGGAAAAGAGATTTTCAAATAGCGCACGGGTGCGTAATTAGAAGAAAGAAAAAGAAGGTATTTTACAAAAAAAATCACAACTATATTGGAATTTCTACTTCTTAGCCCATGTTTTGTTGCTAGTCACGGTACCAAAATTACAAAAAATAGTTCAAAAGTTCATAACTTACCCCGTTTCCTCAAATGTGGATCCGGATGGTGCTCCTCTCTGTATTTATTCAACTCCCACAGCTTTCGATGTGTGGCTTATCCTACCACAGCAGTGCAATGATGTCGCTACCACAATTACCTGGGAATTAAAATTTCTATTAGTCATTTATCACACAAGTATCTGAAATACAGAAAATCTTGATCACTCCACAGCTCCAGTTTCTTTAATCATTTTCAACCCAAAATGAATGATATTAACCATAAAACTCTTTAACCCTTAGAGAGGCAACGTCCGAAGACGACACTTTGGCATCCACAGTGTACTTATTTGGATGCACAATAATAAATATAAAAGAACCATAGCAAAAGCGCTTTAATGTATTTTTTGAAATTGTCACACTTGGCGCTGCCGTTGTGGCGACACATTGTCCGTAACGCATATTTACAAACTACAGGTGCTTCAGGAATCTTTGTGGCCAGGAATAACTAATGCTTCTAAAAGAACTGTTAATGCTGGAAAGGCAAATCCCTTCTCACTTTGCACTCACCATGCCTTATCTGGGTCAAACAAAGTGAAACAGAGCTAAAGAAGTCAAACTATCAAGCAAACAGATGATGATAATCGAAATTCCAACGCCCTTCAGTAATTTTCAATCTGTTGAAGCATTAGTCATTCCTGGCCATGGAGAACAATAAGGGATTCCTGAAGTGCCTGTAGTCTTTGCAACCTCTCTACTCTTCAACTTTAGGGATGTTCCTTCAATTTTACAAACATGCAAATCACTTTCAAATTTATTGGATGATCGAAACCTTTTTTCCGCAGAGGAGGTCAACAAAAATATCTGTAACTTTTGTTTATTCTGTTAATTTTTTTTCTTCAAAATTCCACTAAATTGTAGTATTTGACTTGGTCTATTCAGTGAATAAAATGTATTGTATATAAATTATCATTTCAACTCCAAAAAAATCATTTTTTGTTCAGATCAGTGCATGTGGTGACTGATCGAATACTTTTTTCCAGGGGTTGTATAATAAACAAAAGTTAAAAAAGTTGTAGTGGAAATATGGTTGCTCCAAATCCCTGGTTTACATGATCCTAGAACATGCCTCCATCTGGAGAGACTTTTTAACAACTATAAACTCCAAATTTACATTTTATCAATTAATCTCAAAATATCTCATCAGATGTAACAACAAAAAAGACAAAGAATATAAATTTCTCAGGAAAGCTAATGAAATATTATACTAAATTAAAATAAAATCTTGAAATATATCAGTGATATCAGTAAGGTAGCTCTACCTAGGGCCTGATTTTAGCAACTCCATTCACACAAAAAAATCTCCTCATCAGGAAAATCAACACTATTACTGTAAATTTTATAATTCATTTTAAATATAAATTAATGGGCAAAGTTCAGCCATCTGTTTCAGAGCTGACATGACAATCGAATTTATGATTAGCCCCTTCGTATTAACATTGATTACATGCCATACACAGCAAATCACTAATTTTACCCTCTAATTCACCCTTCAAAAATAGGCCCACAATAATCATTCACAGAGATTTTCGTTTCATACTATGTACAGAAAAAAAATGGATCGATACTTTATTTGTTTGTATTTGCGACTGAAAGAAATTCTTGGTAATAACCGGATACAGAACCCTTAAAAAAGATATCATAGATATATAAAAGTTTTTTATATTCCCAAGCTTTTTGTTTCAGTTGCCAGCAAAATGGCACAGTTATTAAGAATTTTTCCCCCTGTTCTAGAAGTTCTCATCTGAAGGCAAAAATGTTCATTATGACAGTTGCACTTAACCTTAATGTAATTAATTTTTTTCCTCCTGCTTATAAGCAACGTGAACATTGTTGAGTTAGAAAAAAAATACTTGTGGTTTCGCTACAGTAATTTTATACTAGTACTATAAAGGTAAAATACTCATATTTCCCTAGTGAGACATTTGATTTAATACTCCCAAAAGCAGGCGAGAAATTGATTTAATAGTCCCTAAAGAGAGTATGAAAGCACATGAAGTTAGCACATTGCCGTGCGGTTTTACATATACAATTCTAATAGACTTTTAGCGCTAGACACAGTATCAGTCCATTCTTTTAGGCGTACATTAAACAGGCAACAAACTTGCCACGTTTAAGGATGAGTTGTATAATGCAGAATACTGTTTTACAATGTTAGTTAGCCAGTTTTGGATTGCCAGACTTTCAGTTATACACAAATTTATAGAAATATTTTGTAAAAAACAATAGAATCGCTCAAATTTTCTCACCAGTATTCAGTCACAGTAGTGTAGATGGACCAATATGGAGGGCATTCATTCCAATAACCTTCAGGGTGAAATCACACCTTTATGTTTGGTCGCTCACGGTAAAAGCAGCTGAAAAGTGGATGAATGTGTGCAAGAGTTCCCAGTAGGTAATCCCTGTCTGGCTCTCCTTCCCAAAGCAAAGTGGATGTAGCAGAAGGCATTACTGCAAAAGAAGGAAAAGTCAATTACATAATGAATATCGGATAAAGATGACCAGGCGGAGTGCAGTGACACCGAAAAAAATAAATTCAAGCGTGGGCCTTAATCATGCAGAGGTGTAATTATGGAAGTGGAAAAGCGCGACATCAAAAAGCAGCAGAACCGTACACTGATTTTTATATTTTCATTTGAATTTATTTGAATTTTTCATTAAATACAAAAAAAAGCGATGGAAAGAGGGGAAATAAAGTCTAACTCCCCTGGCTGATCATTTTTAATGTTTTATTTAGATTTCTCAGAGAGGTATGGTTGTTGACATGAAGCCAGAGCTCTTAAAACTTTGCAATCCGTTTCCGCACAATGGCTGCGGAAGTCATGCTGAGAAACTCACAAGCTTACTGTACAAAAGAAAAATAATACGAGTTGCAATAATTAAAATTTTGCTAATAACAGCATTCAGATAGTTTATTATATTAAAAAAAAAAAGTATTTTTTTCCTTATTAAAGCACCCAATTTGTAATATTTAAGTGATTAATCCACTCTTAACGTCAGAGTGTATAGCAAAAGAAATATGCGTATTGATATTTATGGAATGGAGGGAAGGTTTGTAGGTTTTATTATAATGAAAACCAAACCGACCATGAAGTTGAGTGGACGTGGTTTCGAAGAGAACCATTACGTTATTTTGTCAAATTGATTTCTAGCGTGTGATGGCAATGGGCTGCACAAAAGGTTCTTCACCTATATCACTTCACATGTTTTCCACATCACTGTCTCCTTTTCTTGCTCTGAACTGTGAGTTACTGTACAGGCAGCAACTATCTTTCCCTTTATACATGCGGCTTTGATTTTGAGGCATTTGCCCAACCCAGTATTTTTGCATCTGCAATAAATTCCAAAAATCGTGTTGATAAAAATTATTTCAAATTAAACTAAACTGTCTTTTACAAAGCAATAAAAAACACTATGCGCATTCATAAAATCATTTAACCTCGTTTAAATATTTTAAACCAGTCTAAATTTCAAATTTAACATGTAAAATCTTACATTTAGACTAGTTTAAAAAATTTAAACAAGTTTAAATGACTTTCTGAATGCGCCTACTGAAAAATAAACTGCCCCAACCTCAATAAATATTTTATTGTCCCCATTTCATCATCTCACAAAGTAAATTTCTATGTCACTAAATGAATGGTATAACTCTCTAAACCAGGCTTAATGTCGTCAACAAGTCTGTCTGGGAAGTCAAATAGAAAAAAGGAAAGAAAAATACCAGTGATAATGACATATGGATTCCTGTGGGAAATTATAGCCCCGTTTTAAATCTCCCATATTTTTATCTCCTTATAGTTGTGTTTGTTCCAAAGTTCTCGCCATGAAAAACCCATTGCAAAATAAAGTGCTCATTTCCCAAAAGATAGGGCGTGGTCCCAAGACGAAGATGGTTTCAAAGAAGAAAATTTCAGACACGCCTTGCAAACATTCTTTCATTCGTGCCACTAAGTTCCACCCAGGTGCTCTGCATCTTCTAAATTTCTTTTCTAGCAGTTTTATGGGGATTTAAAAACGAGGGTATGTACTTGCAACGTCTAAATGCAAGAACACTAGTGTCTTTGGTTTGCTGTACTTCTTTTTCCTTCACTCGATCGTACCTATCCCTTGATGGTCATTGAAAGAAGGTTTTTCCCGACCTCTATTTTGCAACTTCAATGGCGTGCATTGCATTTTTATCACTAAGAAAAGGGTGACGCTATGAGAAGTGGTGATGTAAAATTGAAATTCTTTCCTATAGGTAAGCTACCTCACAAAAAAGGCACTTATGCGTCTGAGTAGATTAGATGTTCAATTGCACGTAGAGGAAAAGTACACCGTCCTCCTTATAGAAAAAGTCCAAGCATTCAAAAAAATATTCGACTAAAAGCTTAATCGAACGATTAAATATCAAAGTTTCCTATTTAAAACTTACAAATTGAGTTCACTCTGTGATGAATGCATATGTCAGTTGACTGAAGGATTAATTCATTAAAATTTGTAGCCTAAAAAGCAATTTTTAAAGTAAATTTTCAATAGAAAGATGAACTGCTTGAAAAAAGTCTGGCTTCTACGGCAATAACACTCTCGATCTCGAAAAAGCACTCTCTTTTCAACATTGCAATCTAACTAAGATTTCACCAAAGTCATACATTAGTCATGCTCTAATTACACACAAAAAATTTCATCCAAATCGACGATTCCCAGTCCATTTGATTCCTTTCAGAATTGCAAACGCTGAAGCACAAAAGCAATTACTACAAGGTATTCAGCTCCCTTTTTCATTTCACAGTTGGAGCATCAAACTCAACAGGTGTGCAATTGAAGAAAAACCCAAAATTCTATGCTCATGAATGGTACTCATCCATCTGAGGAATCATTCCCACAGGCAAAATGTGATTTGATAAATCTTCATCCGAAGTGACAAGAATAATAAAGATTCAACGAAATCGATGTTTTTGTCTCACGAGAGCTGAGCAGGTGCCCTTTTCGACTACCACATCACAACCTATAAAACAAGCAATAAATGATTTCAGTTGAATCGTCTTCTGAAGACTTGCGACTTTTTTCTCCACCGATATCATTTTGATTGCTTTGATACAATGGCACCCCACTAGGCAGTAAGTTCTAGATATAAACCTATCTGGCAACACAGTCTTGCCTTGATGGCATCAGCCAAATCCAATATTTGTGGACAATTGATCTATGACTAGGACCCTCATGCTGAGAGAGGCAACAGAGATTTATGCTCTCAATTTAGACAATTTCTATTGGGAGTAAATATCTATTATGGTCACTGGTCTTTTAGTGCTGGGCTTGTGTCTATTGTGAGGTGTTGCGCTCTTAGGAATGAAGATTGATTTCCCACAATTCCCCAACAAAACTGAGGCAAGATTATTTGATTATTTGCCAATTCTTTTTCACCACATTAGACACTTTTTTTGTTCTTAATTATTAGTATTCAGCTCTTGTTCTTCCATATTGTCGCTGTCATCTAAAAGAAACTATTATTTGATATTTTAATCTTAGCAATTGAACAATTCATGGATTAAAAATATTTTTTGTTTAAAAAACCACGCAAGTGTGTTAAAAACTCACCGCCGGAAGTAATTTAAAATGACAGTTCAATACGACTCAACTTATTTCATCATCTTTTCATAGTTAGAGAATGAGAGGAAGAAATTGGATTTAATTCAACATGGCAGATGTATTGGAAATCAATAATAAAGTATAGAACTGCTTGGATTTATTTAAATTCCAACCCAAAATTTCATCCAGCAATTTTTATTAAACGATTACTGATGCCTTAACAACAACGAACAACAAAGGTATGAAAATTATAAAAATAAAATTGATGTAACGACAGATGAGTATCAACCTTAGTTAGTATTCATAACTGCAGTTGAAAACGTGCTAAAAATACATTTTTAACTTTAAAATAATGAACCTTTAAACTTAATTTACTTCCGACGATTGTAAACTGTTTTTCAAGAAAGTCACGTAAAACAAAAATCAGTGAATTCTTTTTAAACTTCCAGTCAGTCGTCATTTAGGAAAGCGAAATCGTCCTGAAAATCCATTACCTCGATTTTATAACTGATGCTCGAGATTCGAGTCACGAACAAACCATCTGCAATAAAGCTAGGCATACGCTTTGATTTCTTAAATGCTATCATTGAAAGCTCGTATTTGTTTAATACCAATCACTAACATCATTCCCCAGTGAATTACAGCAAGTTATGGATCTGCGATTTTCCTACCAAAAAGTGCACAGAGGTCGTTTCCAGTTTTCATTCCAAATAAAGATTGGTTAAACTCATTTTTTTTTTGGTCTTGACTAGAGAGCATTCAGTTAAAACGGATCAATCAAATCATCAAACACGTTTTTGACTTATTTGTATTTATATAATTAATCCGAGATGTCGTAAAAATTTTAAATTATTCAATTTTTTTTTTTTTTTAATTTATTTTTCATGACTTATAAACAGATTTTATGGAAATACACCATTTTACAAACCCAGTTTCCGTACTTTTATGTAATTACGGCTATTTGCATTACCATAACCGATTTACGAGTTTTCTAATGAAAGGCATTTCATGTTTTCAATTAGGTGTCAACACAGCAGTAAATTCAATCTCCTCTACCTATAGTGGAAATATTAGAAATGATGTGTAGCTAGCAGATCGTGAAATTAATTGGAAATTCATTGGTATAATAAAGTTCCGGATTATTAAGCTTCCTATCTAAGCTCTGCCGTCTGGCAACGCAGCTCACTACGGGAAATAAACGTACTCTTTCTCTCAGGAAGTGGAAATTGCACTTTCATTCTCTGCAATATTCTTGCATCCTGCTGTCCACCCAATTTGAAAAAATCGTTCCAACTCCCGCTCCATTTGCATGATTGCTTTTGCCAGATGTGGATCGTTGAATCTTTCAGACTTCATTTTCATTTTTAAATAATGAGTTTTGCCTCCTCTTTACAAATTTATTTCATTAAAAATAAAAAAAATTTTATAACTTGCAATGTACTTAATAACTACCGAAAATAAAATCGTTTATTGCCTTTAAAACCAACAGATTAAACAACTAAACTTTTCTACCTAAATGGTCATCATCAGGTCGTTAACGTATGCAGTTATCAGGAGTTAATAAGATAACCTTTTAATAAACACGCATTAACAGTAAATGTTAAAGCATGCAATACATAGAAAGCGGCTTTATCTGTGACTGTGATCCCTTCTTTTAAAAAGTATTAAAAATTACAGGATATAAAGATTGATGATTCATCTGTCAGACACTTGTCTTATTTTTAAATCACTTAATCTTGATAAACAAATCCAGGGGTTTTGTTTACAATTCTCGGTGAGTGACTCGCATTTACATCAGTAGAAAATTAGGGAAATTAACATTCACGTACAAATTGGACGTAATCTAATTATCTGTAATAAAGTAAATGCCTTTTAACTGCACTTTCAACTTCTATTACTGCCAGTTAAAAATTCCGTAAGACGATATGAAATCAAAATGGAACAACTCGTGTTCTTTTAGCTTTAAAAAAAAAAATGTAAGAAAAATAAAAATTAAAAAAATAATTTTTTTTTTCTCCAGTGCCAGGAAGGATTAATTAGAATTTATTGCAGATTCTCCACTTTAAAAAATTAATAAAACCCGCTTAACATGTAAAACTCCCAGCGCAAAAATTAATTTTGTAAAATAATTGGATTCACTCGGCTGCTCCAAAATTGTTTATTTTAAATACCTGCAATCCGTTTTGCAGGTGTCCATCTAAATAAGAAACTTCTCCCTTCATGCACGCTTAACTGCGCATCCACTACCGTAATGCCGAAGTACTCACGTGCACAAATTATTTCTCAACTTTATATTATCCAAACCTTCAGCAGTATGTTTGAGAGTTACAGGAACCGCAATAAATAAAGTCAAGCTATCAACTAAAACAGTTAGAGAAGATATTTTTCTCGTTCTTTTAGCACCAGATGGAGACAGCATTTTCACTAAAGGTTAAAAAAGTCCATTTATTATCAAATATCTGGATCTAATAATAAAAAAAACCTTTCAAAACCTTATGAAGCAGGAATGTTACTGATATCAATAGAAAGCAATCGAAAACTAATTACGTACTTATTTTTCTCCGTGTTTACTGTTTGTAACTAACTTGTTGTTATAGACAACATAAAGATATAACCTAGCAACATTACAAACTGAACTCAAAACCATTTATCATCACTATACAGTAGCACATGTCATAAATCCTGCCGGGGCCGAATTTAAGGTAGTGCCTCCACCATTTGTGTGCCCCGGGGGCCTCCACCACTCTAAATCGGGCCCTAGTAATTGGAAAAACTAGGAATTTTAGTTTTGTTTTCCACCAGCTGGGTCAGTGATCTTGAAAAGTCGGACCACGCGCAATTAATGCATACTGTATTTAATGCATTTAAACAGTATGTACGATGGCACATTAGTACTATCATTAAGACTAAGCGGCAATTAGAAAGAGAGAGACGAGGAAAAGCAAATGAAAATCCCATTAAATAAGAATGCAACCTTCTAAATGCCTGATCAGTAGTCCCTAAACCCCAGGTGAATATTAAGAACAGACAACTCAGTGGAATCACTAACCCAAAGCAGCGACTATGGCGATCTAGCTCTATTTAAAGGATTTAGTGATGCAAATGCAAAATGCGTGCGTTCATTCGCTACTTGTCAATCTACTAACACGCGTGAAGATGTTTATTAATTGAATACGGTAATAAAATACGCCACTGCAAGGTTGTTCTATGACAATTAATTTTTGTTTTGCTTGCAATGCATCAGTTCACCGAAAAATTCTTATCTGTTCAGCCAGTTGAAGTTGTTTTTGAAAAGGCAAGACCTAACACGACCATCTATCGCAAACACCTGAACGACAAAAGAGTTGTGAACAATTTATGGATGATTTGTATTTTCAATTATCACGGTACATTTTCTTCAAAATTATAAAAATAAATTCTAAATAATTTTTAAGAGAGTATGTAAACAATATTTATAATTGCTACAGTAAACTTGGGAAACTATTGTACATTTATGTGTGTAAATTGAATAAGTTTTCACCCAATGGAAACTTGAAATTAGATAAGATTTCATCTACATCATTTCCTCTATATTTCCACCTGCTTGTGATTCGAATTTCAAAAACACTTGAGAATCTGGAATTAAAATCTAAATTCAATACTGATTTCCATTAGCAACAATCTTTCCAAGATATTTAGTTTCGTCATATTATTCCTGAATAACGTGAAAACAAGTTTTGCCTCAGCTAAGCAAATTGAGAAGAGTGATAAAACTTTTAAAGTCACTTCACTCACATTTAAATAAAAAATGCAGTTAGAAAACTTCCATCTAGAAATAAAAATAATAAAAATCATGTTAGACTAACATGTTTTCCAATACTTTAAAAAAAAATTAAAATTGTGTCGTCATTGTATAACTTTATTAAAGAACTTAATCGATTCATTTTTGCTTCGATAATCAAACTGTAAAAGAAAAGGGAAAAAAAAATTCTTCTCCTTCATTACTCAATCAAAATTTTAAAAAGAACTCATCATTGAAAGTAGAAATTGTTTTATCATCCTTACTTTTCTTCAGCACAAAGATCTCGGTATGGTAACGGTACAAGAAATTCAAATTTAAATTCTCCTGTCAAGACGTCTTCGATTGTTTTAATTGAAAAAAGGTTTATGCTTGTCATTTCACCACCTGTTTTTCCTTTTCCTTTTATAAACCGTTTCCAAATTAATCCTGAATATTTCTAAATTGAAAACTAAAGACTAAAGCCTATTCTAATTAATCATGATGTATGAAATGCACGAACACATCATTGAGATTTTGTCATATATATATCTTAATACCCGGAGAAAAGAGATACTTAAAAGACATAAGATACTTAATGAGAACTTTCTCTTTTATGTACTGAAGAGCAATCAACAGCTAATAAATTAAGTGCATATTAAAAACTGATTTTGGCTTTTAAAACCCGCAAATTAGATTTATTTTGGTACATAGACAACAAAGCTTTTCGACTAACTGCTGGCCGTCATATGGTGGTATGATGATGATGCCCAGTTAGGTCAAAAAGCTTAGTTGTCAAAATAAATCTAATTTGTGAGTTTTAGAGCAGAAAAAAAACTGCTTTTAACTTTCTGCAGTTAATAATTTGTTGAAACAACCAATTTTAATTTAGGGTTTGAAAAAATAATGATGTTTGGATTTGAATCAGGAGCAAACATTCAAAACTAAATTAAGTGCAAGCAAGAAAAAAATCACTCTTACATTCTTCAATTTAGCCTCCATTATTAATTAGTGTTTTCAAATGTAAACATCTCATTTAATTGACATTCTACTTTTTTTTTTAAAAAAAGAAAAAAATCTATAGATGAGTGCAATCAAAATAGATGTCCAGTCGATCGCATAAAATAACTTAAAAGAAACAAAAACCATTTCTAATCAATACTGAGTCGAAAAATATTTTTTTTACATTGAATAATTGATAACGTATTGTTTACAAAGTCCGAAATTTTCGGATAACCCAAAAGAAAAAGAAAAACGATTAAGAATTCAAAGTAGAAAAAATGAAGGAGGATAAATAATGCTACAGGAAGAGCTCGACTGTGATTCATTAACAATGCAACACTTCATGGGATAAATTCAGCAAAAGAACAGAAAAAGGTTGACATATTTGACACCAGATTGCACTGCACCACTGTGAAGCGCGAAATACAAAAAAAAACAAAAACATATTTGTTGCTGAGTTATGAGGAACTAATTTTTTATTCGCGATTTACGAAATTTAAAACTTATCCAACCAATAAGACTGATATTCCTTCTATAAATTACTTATTGGCTGCAGAATTAGATATTGTGCCATATTGTGATACTTATGCATTGATTAAAGATAATCTTGGATATTCTGAACCTATCAATTCAATAAAACTGATATTCATTGGTTAGTTTAAGGCCTTATTGCTCATAATTGTCAAGTATTAGTTAGCCTATCTCGGCTTGTAGTCGTAGCTTATCGATTCTACTAAGAATCGATTGGAGGATCGACATCGCCGCAAACTTAATGGTTTAAATGTAGAATAAACCACCGATAAAAGGGAGGGGGGAAATAAACCTGAAGCAGCAAAGAACATAAATATCCGTAAATGTTAAAATCTATATTTAAAAAAAAATATACTAAAAAAAATATTTTAAATAAGAATTACATAGAGTATGTTGGAAAATACTGAACATACTGAATAGCCTAAATGTCGCGCATTTTATACGGGGAGCTTTTAGTTGACACATATTTCAAACCATACACTTTCACACCCATAACTTGACAAAAGCATATCAACAAAGACTCAGCCATTTGCGACAGCTGGTAGACAAGAACTTCAGAAACAAATCCCCTTTAGATAAAATGAACCCCTACCACATCTACTATATGTGTATTATATGTAAAATTCCTTAATTACTACTCTCAAGAAGTGGCTAAGGCAAATCTTCTTTGAATTTCAATTTGAGCCGCTATGTTTAGTTTAAACCATTCTCTTTCTAAAACCATCCATAAAAATTTTTGCATGTTCCACACATACGTGACAAAAAAAATCCATGCAAACAAAAAAAATGTGTATTAACAACACCCTTTGTAATATTAAAAGAAAGAAAAAAAAGTACAACAAAATTGCATTAAGCATGAACATGGAATCACGTTCCCTAGTGTGGCTGTGTTTGTGGCGTAAAAGAGGGTAGGTGTGTGAGTAGGTAGTATCCAATTTTGCCATTGCCAATTTCATTACTGAAGTTACATAGCAATAGATTAGACAAACTGAGTCGTCGTTGTCGATTAACAACACCCAGTTAATTAAATTAGAATACAGTCGTAAATAACTGGGCCCGCTCAAGTTCTATGAATTAATTACTTTAGTAATAAGCCAACATTAAGTATTCTACTCTACAATTAATTAGACTTTACTTTTCAAAAAGAATGGCTTTGGTACTTATTAGTTCGTAGAACTTGAATATTCTTAAGTGCCCACATATATTGAAGTCATATACAGAGAACCTACATACAAGTAGACTACTTTGCTCTACAAACTTTCCACAACCGTGAATAAATGTGTACATCTTCTGTTGATGTTGGCTCTGTCAGCAATGAGTCAGCAGCATGTGGTAGTTTTAGTCTTCTTTTTCCCAGTGCACCTTCCTGCCGCTACAACAATCTTGCCAAGTGTCGTTCAATACAATTATTAAAGCTCGAGTAGTTGGCACTGGTACGGGAAAAGCGTGCAGTTTATAATTTTAACAAAAAAAAAAGTTAATTATTAAAACTGAGACGTAAAATTAAATTTAAGAAAAAAAACTAATTAATAAAAAGAAAAACTTATACTTTCTTTTCTCTTCAGGTTTAAGAGATTACAAAAAAGTGAACACACTGTGCCGTTGTATCGTCGAAAAAACTTTTGGTTTTCATATTGGCTGTAGAGAGTAAACAGAGCAGATGTGGACACCCAAGTCACGTAATAATAAATGAAATGGACGTGGAAATTTAAGCATTTGTTGTCGAGAAGAAGTTGCGAGTCCTCATCCGCTGTGGGTAAGTACCATTCAGTAAGCAGCCTATACTGAGTAACTGACCATGATTCACTCATTAGATATCACTCCTACTTACATTTCACTTATCCCCTACCTACTTTAAGAGGTGGCGGCAGCTTACCTAACCAGCCCGCCTCATTTGAGTGAACACTCTGCCTGGTCACGAGTGGCTGAGCACGTCCGCTAAGGTTGCTGTCTGCAACGCGACTCTTATGGCTCTCTCGTTGGTCAGAGTGCTCCCACAACTCTCCCCCGGTTCCATTTCATATACTCAATTCTATCTTTTGCCAAAAGGTATGATATTAGACCATTGGTCACTAATATTCCTGTATTAACAATTTTTTTGCATGAGTTGGATGGTCGATTTACTCGGCTGTGAATGCCAAGTCTCTTGGAAACTCGCAAAAAGATTTCACTACTGTACAGTTTCAAGTGAATATACTGAATGGGAGGAAAGAGTTATTATTATTCCATAAGCTTTGCTACAACTAGAGTGTTATCTAGTGCTGAGTCTTCAACTCTGCTAGTACTCTTTAAGTGTTCGTGTGTGTATGCACGTGAGGCTACTCAGATGGGTCAATGGAACCTATTATACGAGCTAGTGAAAGTCTCCTGCACCATCAAGAAGTAATAAGAATATCCACTGTGTACGAAAGCATGTACTAAAAGAGTAAACTGTTCCGGTTTGGTGTCCCGATTGTTTTTATGATGCAATTTCCTTTGTTTACTTAATTGTTTCGTATTATTCTGAACCATCTGTATATTAAATTCTCATAAAAAGAGAATTTTTCTCTTTACTTCCTTCGATCTTGATGATTGACGCATTAGGCCAACGTCACCACACCGTGCAACGAACCCTATCGCATGTATTACAGTACGTATCCATAATGTAAAAATAAAAATTCACGTCGTGTTTAATCTCCAAACCGCGCTTACATTCCAATTAGTTATTCGATCACTATGAATATTAACAAACAGCTAACCATCAGATATTTCTTCACAAATCGATTATTAGGTACGTATTCAAAACTGCATTCCATTACAGACCGCAGTATGTTATACCGTACCATTCTTTTACAAAATATCTATAACAGCGATTAGCTAACCACAGTTCGCGGACCAGTGCCAGTCTGCAAGCAAGACGGTGCCAATCCTGCACTTTACTGTTGAAACGCAAAAATTATATAAGCTTAGTAGACCAATGTTAGGTTCTATAACACATTGGGACAAAAAATACCGGTCACTACATTACGGTACATAGTTTGAGAAGCGCTGATCTATAACAGTACCACCACCAACACCTCGAACATGACGACAAATTTTTGGACACAGAAACACAGTAGATACAAATTTGTTGCTTTAAAAAAAAATGCTTTTCCAGTTTGTTTGCTTCTGATACAAGTAAATTCTAAATCTCTGATGAATTCCGTCAAAAACTAACTAACTAAATAAATTATTACGGTACATTTTCAAGTTGAAAAACTCTAAGACGACAAAATAACCAACTTGCAACATGTCAATTTGTAGTATAATGTGACTCATTTTTCCCAACGGAAATCTTTTTCAACAACAGATTAGATTGTAGATCCCAAATCTTGTTTGCAATCTCTGTTCGCTCGAGTCCAATGGGGCGAGGTAAAAGTCGGTGCCTTGTTTTCTCAATGACCAACAGCATTGTTTTTAATGACATTTTCTGCCAATTTACCAGCACATAACTCCACTAATAGTTTTGATGAAAATGGCTTTATGCGTTATTTCCTTAGTATCTTTTGTCATTGCATATCCAAGCAAATGAAATGAGCCCTTTAATGCATTCAAAATGAGCATTTTATCCAATAAAAAATTAATTTCGCAAAACTGATTAAAGTTAAAAATATCGTAGCATATTAGAAATGTTATGCAAATTTTATTCTTTTATTTCGCAGTAAGTTTTCTATTTCTACAGCTTTCTCTATGAATCAAGTTTGTTAGACATTTCAGGAGATGATATAAGAAAAACTAAACGTCAAAAATGAATCCAGTAACCGCTTTTGGTCACGAAAAGCTTCCCCACCACTCCAGCTTCATTGGGTACTTGGTTACACATTAATGAACTCTAAGGAAGTCTTAAAAAGACTGAGAAAATGAATTAGCCTGTTTTGCTGCTGCAGAATGATAAATGTCCTATTTCTTATCAGTTTAATGATTATTCGTGTATGTAAGTTTGAGATAAAATGGTTGCGGACGATAAGAAAAAATGAAATATTTTCTTCTCGTCTGATGTAGTGATAAAGATGACATTTTATATTTTTCCTCATTTTCTTTCTAAATACAATTATCTCTCTTTAACATATGTAAAACTTAAAGACAAATGACTACAAAAAATCCTCGCTAATGTCTGTGTAAAGTAATGTAAATAAAGAATGGGTAGAAATTTGGATGTGTAAATTCGTTTGGAACCAAAACGAAAAATCTTTCGAATGCGTTGAAAAAAGTCTTCGCAGTTCAGTTGTCTGCTCATTAAATTTTTAAACTTTAATAGGTAAGTTGTTTTATGTTGTCATTTGAGATTTAATGATTAACGATGCCTCCAACCTTTGTGTCGTGTAATGTTTCAGAGCACTCTAAAAGATTTTAAAAAGCTCGTGTGATCTTTCAGTCAAAGAAGTCATTGGGCTATCACGTCTCCAACAAACTAAACTTGAATGAAAAACTGGACAAAGAAAAACCAAACCAAACAAACAGTGAAATTTCGTCTTTGGTAATACTTGGACCAAAACGAATTTTAAATAAAGAGTTTGTAAATAAAGAATGTGTAAAGTTATCCCAGGGTATCCACCCTGAGTTATGTGGGTGTTAAGTCTTTTCCACCCACATCTGTGACCGTTGTAAAACACCACTTTTAAGATGCACATTTGGGATGAAAATGCATTTGTGCGCCAAGAAAGTGTGCCTTTGCATCCCAAGGTGTCATCCTGGGACATACTTTTTACACCAAAATACACCTTTTATTTTTTAGAGTGGATCTCTTTAAAGCAATTTGTGAACAACTACATCTTCAAAAGTGCATGCCTGCCGTGATTCGAGCGATGTTTATACAGAATAGTCCACTCAAAGTTATTGGCTTTTTGTTTGGGTATAATAATTCTCTATCGCTCTCCTATCTTGTAATCATGCAGAATCAGAAACGCAGTTACCTCATATTACTCATAATTTCACTGCGCTGATAAGTTGCATTGTAATAAAACAGATCAACAACATTGCATTACTTTTATCAACGCATGCAGTGTCAGTTTAGAGATTGATCAGAAAACTTTGTTATTATGCTGATGCATTATGTAAAGCAATGATAGCGAAAAGTTGCTAAAAGTAGTTTGGAATATCCCAATAAACGATATTTTTGCACAACATCCTTGAACAAAAGTAAATAAAAGTGTAAATTCCCGCCATAGTTCACCTGCATATGAATGTTCCGATGCATAAACATATACGATAGCATCTTTTCGCACATTCTTTCGGGTACTTTAGCCTATACTTTTAATTTTTTTGCAGTGAATTTAGTTTTTCTGACTTTTTACTATAGACAATGTTTTTGTTTAATCAATTTGTTCTTCCTGCAACTTCTCCTTCGATAACAGCTGCTACAACTCGAACGTTTCAAGAAAAAAAAATCGATTTATGTCACTTTTTCTTCCCAAATCTTTCTCCTCAATTAGCCTCGTTATTAGAAAACAGAAAATTTTTAAATAAATGATATATTTAGTTCGTTTCGCTTCGGTTTTTTTGCTCATTACAGCTTATTCAAGTAGTTCCAAGTTCAATCTAGGACCAACACTTCACATTGGCAGGCGATAACAATTTTGAATGTTGACCATTATGCCAACGTTTCCAATTATCCTTATCTTCTCTATCATTACACTACATTTCAAGCGTAAAAATTTCTAAATAACATAAACAGAGTTCGTTATTTAAATTCCAACGCATTAAAACATAAATTAAATCATCAAAACAGACACCATTTGCTCGCTGTTTGTCCCGTTTGGATGAATATTGGTGCCGACGTGTCGTGTGTTTGCACTGATATTAAGAGAAGTACAAGCAATTCTAACTAATTATCCTCCGCTTGTATGATTTCAAAGTATAAAGCTAGTTTAAGCACTGTTATCTCCGCTTTTTTTCCTCTCGCACACGTTTTAATGTCTTAACTGTGGTTTTAGCATTTTGTTTATTTTTAAAAGAAAGTAAAAACTCAGAAAAAAAAGTAAAATTATCTTCATAATGTGAGTTGAATTTAATACGATATAATAAACACCACGACTTTTGTAGGTGCGTGTGCAGCAACGCGTAGTAATTGCAGCACAAAAAGGCACAGCTATAAACTCGGAATGATGTGCATTTTTCCCACCGTTACCATTACTTTATCGTGAACGAAAAACACAACTGTAGTGTACTTTTAATTTATTCAGGACTCATTTTTGATAAGCGTGTTTAATAGCGGTTTTCATCGAACAGAAGTGTGGAAAGAGCAAATGAGACTGTGACTTCCATCATCTTTCGTACCATAAGCCCCTTTAATTTCTCCCATTAGGACGAAGAGAGAGAGAGAGAGAAAGAGAGAGAGAGAGAGATGGATATCTTGTGGGAAGCCCGCGTTATTGCTGCAGCAACTTCAAAATGAATGGATCTTTTATATGAAGAAAAGAAAAGTCAGTGACCAGCACTGAGAAAAAGAAAGAAAAGATTGGATATTATCTCTGAATCCTTATTCCGTGTGGAAAATTCTCAATGGGATTTGACTGTTCATGCAGTTTCAGGTTACATTTTTCCATCTCAGACCAATAAATCATTTTACAAAACGTCTGTTTAATGCGTTAGTTCACGTTTTTATATCAACAACCCCAAGAATATTTATATTTTTACTCGAATAAAGTAATTTGAAAAGTATTACCAAATTATATTATTTTTATTCAACAAAGCATTGCAGTAAAACTCAGGGGCAGCTCGAATTTCTTGTAATAAAATCTTTTTGAATATCTCTGTAATAAAATTAATCGTTTAGCAGTATTTTTATAGAACAGTAATTTAGGTTATTCCCCCCCCCTCCTTTTCTGTTATAAATCATATCCAAACATTTATTTAATATGTTGTTCCAAGAAAAGAAACGTAATGTTTTATGTATAAGATAGATTAGGAAAGAATCGTTTAGTTGCGAAAATTTTATTAAACTCAAATGACATTTCATTTAATGGACGGTAACTGTAATTGAGTTTTGTTATGAATAGACGAAAAAATTTCTTTTCCAGTCTAATGAATGTAAGAATGTTAATCCTTTAGCTGTGATGTGTGACAGATGGCAATTGGCAAAGCACAGACAAGTAAACCCCCAAGAAAATGTAAATAAATAGAGCTAAGGCAAGCGGGAAGATTATTTTCCAATTATTCAATAATTAATGAATTTTAAATTTTTATAAATTCATCTGCAGTTTAATTATGATATATTGATTTCTTAATCTAATTATTTTCGTGTTTCAACTCATTTTATAATAAAATAGTTTTCAAAAATGTATATATAAATATTTTTCTCCTCTCTTAATTATTTTTCAATTCTGCAACTGTAATTTATTATGACATGTAAGAGGATGAAATTAGTTGCAACAAATATTAACCAGATTGGTTCCCATGGGGGAATTACAATTTGATTTTCATCAAATTAATTTCTTTTGAAAACTTAGAATGTATTAACATTGCTGCATAATTATCATTCGATTAGCAGATTTTAACTTTATGTTTCACAAATGAGCAGTGAGATCAAATCGCTTACGTCGGTGAACTCGAGAGATAAATATCGCCCATTTTTTAAACTTTAAATTTATCTGATGACATCCTGACGTACAGTTCTCACACACACTAATACACCATTGATGCGACAACATACTCATGTTTCTTGCCATCATCCACTAAGCTTAAGACCAAAAGATCGATCAAATAACTGTTGTACTAATGGTGTGTAGAGAAAAGCTTAGTTGGGGGATTTCACTGATATCTAGTACTACATTGACACGCACAGCATTCTCTAGCACTCGCTGTGTTTACTGTAAACTTCTGTCTAATCATTACTGTCAAATTAGTTTTAGGCTTAGCTGAGTCGTTGGTACCAAGGCATATGCTAATGGTGATTTAAATTCACTCATTCATTTTCAGCCTTAAACTTATTTGTTATGTAACAGGTAGTCTTCGTTTTAGTACTTTTGCAATAATTTCATTTAAAATTAGAATTAAAATGAACAAAACTGAAGCTAGTAGTTCTGTGTGGTTGAGAATTATTGCGATTTTAAAATTGCAAAAGCTGTGAGTACATTTTCCCGTGTTTCATAAGAAATTAGTTTGTGACTTTGCAAATTATATTAGTTGCCTAACAGCCTGAATTTAATAAGTTTGTAACTCTCACTTTAATCATGCAGCTGGTGATTGAATGCAACATAAACGTTAATAATTTAATTTTACATTAGAAACACTGCAAAACACGTTCAATTAACGCAGATAGATTTTTTCGTCAACGGTTAAACTTCTACAGTATTTATCTTTGGAAAACGCATAAAAAATTTAAACATGCTATTTGAGCAGCTACGAAGCTCAAACGAAAAGTAAACTTCATTACCGCATGTTATATTTTATACAACATCGAAAATGATGTAGTCACAGAGCAACCAACCATGGGAAATGTACACCATCCAGTGCAGTGAAGTCTGCTTTACGTTTGAAATTTTTCGGATTACCACAATTAACACTAGGTTTAGATACTAAAAAAGTGGAGTTACAATTCTTGTTATCAACCCAATTTCTAATTTAGGATGTCCCGTTCTTCATTTTTATGCACTGGTTGAAGAGCAATGAACACACCTTTACTAAAACGTACAAATTAACATTAAATTAGACTATTGCAATAAAAAGCAACCGACTAACTACTCGAGAAATTACGGTATGACAGCTTAAAATGCCTATTAAAATGCGTTTGAACATTAACTTCCCGCAAGCAAAAAAATGTCGTAGGTAAAACAACCACGAAAAAACTTCCAACTCAATAAACTCTCCAATATAAAAATGCAAACTGAAAAAATTGTTGCTTTTTTTTTTGTAAATCGATGAATTCCCTTTTCCATCTCATTTTTTTTGTTTGGTAAGAACCAGTTAAGTATTTTGTTCGCTGAAAGATTTAAAAATTCTGATGAAAAAAAATTGTTGTTAAAGTAGAAATTTATAATTGTCTAGGTTTCGTCTATGGTCTCCTCTAGCCGAAAGTGCAAGCAAAGCGGGTGCAAAAAGTCTATTACAATGCCATTAGGACACACCTGGTGGCAACGAATATTTAAAGAGGAGAGAATAAGAATGGATGTTGAAAAAGAACGTCCAATAAATGAAAAACGGCCTTTTGTTGCATAGTGGGCAAAGACGAGGAAGTGGTAAAAGTACCCAGTAATCCATCATACTGCGCAGACATTTATTTTTTAGCTCCTTGTACCATCTTTTAAAATGTCACATACTCGGTGAAATTTCTTTGATCGCTGCAGACTCGAGGTGAAAGTTGCTAAATTACTTGCGAGCCATTACGCTTTAAATATTCATTCCCGTTTTCAATACGGAAATAGAAAACGTAGAGGTTTCCATCCCCAGTCATTTTGACATTTGTTTATCTCCTTCACAATTTTCTGCTGAAAATACACGGCTGGTCAGCACTCAAGAGTCACAGGTAAGAGGCGACTTTGTTGTTCTTCTCGTCGCATTTAATTTTTAATAATGTTGATGGCAAGAAATTCTTTAATGTACTTTAATTTGTCATGCTATTAAACTAAAGAGAGCAGACAGAACCCTTTTCTGTTATATTTATTCTTAAAATTCCGTACTTGTCACAATGGGCTGGTAACTGATAACATTTTTTGACTATATCGCTTGAATATAAATAGTTTCCGTTTTTATGCATAAATATTAAATTTTAATGTTAGATTTCTTTTAATTGAGATATTAAAAATGAATGCAATAATCGTTAAAATTTCTACAACACAATAGCAGGTAAACGCACCCGGGTTTTTATTCGTGTATGACTATTTTCATTATTTCATTATTTTGTGGAAATGATAGACTTAACCTGATTAATTACTATAATTGAATAAACACAATTACCTAATCAATAATCGTATTATTTAAACTGTAAAAAATTAAATTGCGAATTTTACTTCCATTAAAACTCGCAAAAAAATTTCAAGTAGTATTTTTGGCTGTACTAAGGCAATTTAATTTTAAATCCAGAGAAAATGTAATCTAATCAATCATGTTTATCAAATAACTACTATTTGCAGCTAGAATGTTTTTATTTACCTTATTTAGATTCTCTTGTTTGGGGCGCATGGTAATGCCCTACAGGAAAACAACATGGACGTTTGCGTGTACATCAAAGCTCTCACGAATACCCGTGATTGCTCGTTTTCAAACATCAAAGTGAAATAAAAAACTTAAAATCCAAATTAATCTAAATAATTCACAATTAATTTAACAAACAAAAATTATCCGATTTATTTTTATGGTTAAAAAAATCAGCTAGGAATCCTAATAAAAATTCAATCGGTTCCAAGAAAAGGTAGAATTTTGAGTAGAAGTCTCAAACCCAACTGGTTACACATTAGGATTTAAAGAGATGGAGAGAACAAATCCGTGTTCGAAATGTGTTCGTGCCCAATCAATATCTAGAAATTAAAAATTCATCGAGACCAAACTGAAAGAAAGAACACATTAGTTGACTCACCAACTAAACGAATGAAACTCCTGATTGAAAAACAACATCTACAATGCGCATTCAATCTTTCCAATTTCTCGTTTTAAAATACAGTTTAGATTCTATTTTTTAATAAAAAAAAAAGAATAATAATAATTAAATGTTCAAACAATTTTCTCTATTTCAAAGAAATGATGATCGATTTCAGAAGTTGGCAGTACAAGTGGGGAGTGCGCATTTCACTCGGTGAAAGCGTTGACTGCGCATGTGCACATGAGAGAAAGTAGAGAGCGTCAGTCACACGGAGGCTGCAAAACGGTAGTGTTGCATGTGTTTGCTACCAGTTGTCGACTCAAGCCAAAATTATTGGCATCACCCACTTGAAGCTATGCTACCCAAAGTTCACTGAGCCTATCATTTGAGTTTTTTATTCGTCTTCGGTTTACATTTCGTGTTAACCGTAGTAGCAGCAGTTCCTCAGCTGGCTTCCTCTGCTCTCTCTCTCTTGTTCATGGTTCGCCGACCCAGCTCTTAAGCCATGCGCTGGTGGCTTCTGACGCTTGTGTAATAGTTGCCCTCGCAATGATGACTGTGCCACGATTCACCATTCTGCTCTTGTGGATTACATCAAAGTGGCTTGCTGTTGTGGCTATAGGTAAGGATTCGTCCCATTAGAGAATTGTGTGTTTCAATTGCTATTATTATCTCGCCTGTCCAATATTTCACAAACGACGTGTCATTAACCTGCTGCTTATACCTGTCGATCTACGATGAAGGTTAATTACAATTTTATCGCCCTGCTGCTGCTGATTTTACATGTTCACATGCTGAAAGAATTTGTAGTAGCGGAACGGATCGAGCATGTGATTTAAAGAAACCGTATAAAAATATTAGTCACAGTCCCAAATTTCGTAACATTTCACTTAATAAATTTATTCTGAGTTATTCTGAGTTATTCTGAGCGATTTACCGAAGAAGCTAATTAATTATTAATGCTTCTCATTTCATGTTACACCTTTTCCACAACTTTAATTGAATGTGATCAATAGTAACGTATGCTAATAAATCCCGCTTCATCTGAAAGATTTAATTTGTTTCAATGTATTCACGCTGAAAACAAGGGGCTAGGCACGTTTTAACGAACTTTGGCGCAATGTAATTAATTCTGTTGTAAAAAGGAATCACAGCCTTCTTTTAAAAATACAATTAAATGTCCAAACATTAATATTTAACCTGTGCCATTGCATACGAACCACCGTATACGTAATTTATGGTAATAAGAAGTTGTTGATGCGTGTAAAAACTTTTTTGGAATCTCTTGTGAGTGCGTGGCACATTTTTTACGCTTACAATTGAAGACTTGACGCCAACTGACAAGAAGGGCATCACAACACTATTCTAACATAATCTCTTGTAGTAAAGGTCACGCGAACATTGATTGTGTAGGCAAGGCAGGGAACATATCAAAACTTGTGCGCAAAGCATGCCAATAGAAGTGATGATGCCTGCCACTCACATACCGAATGGACAGAGCATTGAAATCTTAAAGGCAATAGCATCATACATAAAAGAGCCCTTTTTCACCAAGCTGGATTCATACACAGGTTGTATTGTGGCAATTGCGGCCACATTCGAGACACTTTGAAAACGAATTGTTATACGGTAGGAAAATATTGCAGACGTCTTTTATGGATGACCTCAAACGGTTGCCTCAAATTCTTCAGATTTCAAGCACGCTGTAAATATTTATAGGTCTAGACAGGTGCTTTAAACTCGAACCGTTCAGAAATGTTTAATTTAATTTTTCACTGAATGGAACTCGTAATTAACCAAACAGAAATTCGTCCAAATTGGCATGATGGTAAATTAGCTTCAATTAAAATTGATCAAATTTATTGCTTAATCAATAAATTCTATCTAAGACCGAAAGGTCGGCAAAAGATCACCCAACTGAGCGCAATTGGTTTAATTGTAATTGGCTCCACTTCTCACTCAGGTACATGTGGAAAATAATGTGCGTCGGCAGGGAAAAGAAATCAGCACCACCATGTGATTGACTTGAGTTTTTTGGTGCGTGGAGAATTGGACTTGGTCCAAGACAAACAATAGGCTTCGTTGGTCTTAGTGGCCCCATCACCCTGGTCTCATTTTCCATTGATGTGAATCTTCCATCCCCTTTAACTTTCTCTTCATGTGCCAGCGTTTGTTTTCGCAGCGACCAGTCCCAGGAAGCACGAAGGTCAACTTACTGATTGATTTGCAAAGCAAAGACTTGCTTCTCCTCTTTCAATCTTAGATTTCAAACCGCAGCCATAAAGCCACCATGAATTTACACTTTTTAAACGGGATGAATATTCAATTCGTTGTGAAATCTTGTTATGAAATTTGACGCTTCATGCGTAAAAAAAAAGACATGAAATGCCAAAATTCACAATGAAATCAAATATGCAAAGAAAAATGAATTTTTTGTCTTCTTTTGTTGAATCTATTATTTTTTATTTTTTTTTAATATAGAGATTTTTTACAAAAATAATTTTTTACCTAGACCTCAATGCTGTGTGTTTTTTTTGCGCCAGTAAAAATAGTTCTGCATGAATATATTCATTAAAATGCTGTTATCTTGATTTTTTTTCCTTGCAATAATATTATGTTAATAATTACCAAGAGTAGAAGAAATTTGTCAGTTTGAATTATGTCCCTTTTTTCACTTGGGAGTAAGTGTCACGACTTCGAAGAATCAAATCGAGAGATAAATTTAGCAAAGAAATGAAATGTGAATTAGATTACGAAATTTATAAGTAATTAGAAAAAAAAGAGAGAGAAAAAAAGAGATAAGAAGTTAAATTCTTGGAAGTTTTAAAGTTGAAAAATGGTTTAAATCATGAAAGATCTACACAATATAAAACTTCTTCGTTCTAGTTTCTCACTATGGAATAGATTCTCAAATTTAGCGTTAGATTCGTACGGTTTGCATTCAATGTGGCGCAGGAATGGCATTAAAATTACTTTTCCATGCATTTCGAGTGATGCACGTAAGATATTGGTTGTAATACGCATTTTTATGTGCAGTGTGTTTGTTGCGATAGCACGCACGACTTGTAATGTCTAGAGGTAGGAAAGTGAAGATTTTTTTCGTGATTTGATTTCTAATTTCAAATTCGATTTGAATGTTGCGGAAACACTATAAATCCATAAATTGCTAATACTTTTCGTGCTAATATTACAATAAATAAAATTGATGTGTTTCAACTAAATACCCAACCATGGTGGTAACTTATGCAAATCTGTTTATTCAAATCGGAAATGTAGGTAGCGCTACGGATGCATAGGTAGCGTTATGAAAACTCATTAGTACAAAATGTGGCAAGTGGCGACCAATGATAGTCATTGGTCAAATGCTGTAAACAGAACAAAAATAAAAACTTAAAGTAAAAGATAAATTCCCCGCTAATGAAAGCAAATGAGTTGATAAAAAGATAAAAGTGAAATAATAATATAAAACCAAACTATCCAAAAACATCCCCATTCGATTTGAAACTACTCGAGAACGATATTCCCACAACTTCAATTTCTTTTTATTAAAGAAATCTGAATCTTGCCGACCCATTCACCTTCCTAAAAAAAATAAATAAAACCAAAAACGACGTAACAATGCAACAAACGTCAAGTATTCGTGCCATTGTGCTGTCTTTTAACATTCCAGGGTCCCAAAACACATCAAAATGAAAGGAATGCCGAACAAATATTGAATTTGATGAATATTAAATTATAAAATTTATCGAAATCAATTAATGAAATTCCTATTTGTAACACCACACCATTAATTGATTCTTCGATCAATTGCACGTTATGTGTTTATTGTCATGCAATCCATTCCATTTCAGTCTGAATTGAAAAATAAAAATAAAAATGAGTTGCGCACTAACGACAGGAGTTTCAAAACTCTCGTATGTATAAACGAAAGCACACCAAATTACTTATTTTATTCTAAAAACCTCATTAAAAAATTTCTTTATTTGTCGAAACGACTACCCGGTAAACAAACTAATGCTGAGTGAAGAGTAATTAAAAAGGCTTCAGTATGTCACTTACTTTTTCTGCTTGTTGTCTGTTTTAATCACTGTCAATGCTCGATTCATTTCTCACTATTCTCAATCCCACAAACTGGCAGGTGAATGTTTCTGCATCTTAGAATGAATGGTTGCTATAGCACGTTTCATTAATCCTAGCTCCTGCCCACAAATAAGATTTAGAAGTTTTGCTTTGTGCCTTGATTTGCTTTTGGCCAGCCACCCTGCTTCTACCAATATAGGTGTAAGCATTTGTTCTGGTGACTTGGTCAGTGGATTAACACGTAAAGATGGTCATTAAAGGATGGCAATACCATCACTTTTCTCATCCAATTAACTCTCTCTCTCGCTCGCTCGCTCTGGCTCTTTCTCTCTATTCTTCTGACAGATTTTAATCAGATTAAAGTGTTTTTGTTGATTTAAATAAGTAAACAGAAAATACATCTTGTTTCAAAAGACAATTCGATAAATGATTTCATGTTCCAACAAGCTGATGAACCTGATGTGGTTGAAGTGAAAATAACATGAGTCATGAGATATTTTTTTAAAAACGGAAAAAGGGGCTATTGACGACTGTCGACAGGTAATGAAACATAATTGGCACTGCACAGAGTACAGAGGCTGTACTATATTGCAATTTGTCGTAAGTAGCGACCCAATCAATCTCATAACTTGATCCCAGGAGTGATCAAAATTAATTGAGTTATTTCTCTTTGGTATCTATCTATTGACCAATTTGTCACATAAATAGAAAAAAGAATGTGAGAGAAAAATGTGCAAATTATAAACAAGTTAAAAAAAAATAAACAATTTGTCATTGGTTCATAACAAAATTTGTTCCTTTTCATGACGCCTGAGAATAAAAGTTATTTGGTCATTTTCATGCTATTAAAATGATTACAAAATATGTCGAGCACACAAAGAATTCATTTTGATTTATTACTAATTACTGGAAAATAAATTACCAAGAGCATGAGCCAATAACACCGGACAAAGGCAGTTTGCTTTTCTTTTTTCTCTTCAAACTGGAGACATTAATAAGCTATTGCCAAGGTTTCTCAATCCCTACTATTACAACGATGCAGTATTTCTTCTTCATAGTCTGTCCTTCTACTGCTAGTGGCAGATCCTATTGCCTTTTTCCTTACAGCCCTTCCTAAATATCTGCTATTGCTGATGTCTGAAGTTGATAACACTTGCTGCCCATCTTCTATCTCATAGTTTCCAGTACAGGCTTATTCATACAGGGACATAGATCCACATCTCTTTTGTTTTAAATATTCATGTAGTGCAGTACATTAATGATTTATTCGAGCAGAAGAGAAAAGAGCTTACGATGTGGTACGTGACATTACATGTTAAAACTTTTCATTTCAAGGAAGAGACATATTAGTAAATGTGAAATTGTGTTATAAAAAATTCGATTTGAAAAGATGCCAAACTAAGTGGGCTGAATTAAGTGCTGGCAATGATTGGGGAAATTTCTCAAGAGTTGGAATTTAATTTTAATATTGATAAATAATGGTTGAAGATGTTAGATTGGAGAGAAAAGAAGGCAAAGCGGAATTATGTAGGCATGCAGCGTGCGCTTGCTTCATAACCATTCAATAAATAATTAGGGACTAGCAACGCGAATGATGGTGGAGCGAGGCATAGTGGTGAAGTTTGCTGAAAGCAGCAGATGGTACTCAAGCAACGTATAATTATTTAAGACAACGATTTACACCAATTCCATTATCTTAATACGATAGCAGTTCTGCCATCGCCACGACCCAACTAACTATCTGCCCACCATCGACATTTCGCTCGCCTTATGGAAACACTTTGGTAATTTGAATTTTCCCTGCTTGTGTGATCACCCGGCCAACATTTGGCATGTGTGTCGAGAGATGTTGGCATCAAGTCGCCTTAATCCCATCCTAATGCTAATACAAGTGAGAACACGCTTGTTTAAACTATCGAAACGTTTATGAAGGCAAAACCATGATACCATGATACACACTTAGCAAATACAGACAGAAAATAAAATCCAATTAATATCAATTTGTTTTAATAGCAATTTTAAAATTAAAACTCAGCTCGCTATTTATTTATTTTTATTTTACGTACAAAATTGTTCTACACATCTTAAGATAAACCACAAGCTTTGAAAATTATTCTTTGACCTTTGTTAGCCCACTAAAATATTTAAAACTCGCTCTATCTATTCTTATTGTAATTCATTTGATTCATTTCTGGTCTGCTTCTTCTTATGAATAATACATGCTTTCGAACTGGATGTAGTCCTATCTTAAAGTGGCGTCAAACAATATTTGATTTTTGTAAGAAACAAAAAAATAATTTGAAATTTGTTTAGCTATCTTTGCTTTCACATACTTTCTTTGAAATCAAAGATTACTTGCGGCCATTTTTGAGTTTCATAAATGATTAATATTGGTTGGTTTCATATCTGTACCTGCAGTCTGCCGCCCAACATCTTGATACCACATTCAAACTGCACATTCCTTAGCGCATTTAGAAGAGCCAAAAAGTCTAGTTGCGCAAACGAAAACAATATTCTATTGCCTGTTGTTGTTTCTGAAAGAATTCGCATATTTTATGTGCAAACAAAGGAATGCACAATTTGAATTCGGCATCCAGATTCCGGGCGCAAACTGCACTTGTACCACAATTAGCAATAAAATAATTATTAGAATATAATCAATCAACAGCAGCGTAATCAGCTCCATTAGTAATATGTAAATAAACACGTCAAATAATTGCAAAGTTCAATTTAGTAAACATCCACTCTTCAAAATTACCTCAGTTTCAAATCTGGCTTCTCATTTCAACTCTCGGTCCGACCTTAATGAGACAAAACAGGATATGAATTTCTAGACAAAAACTCCTGGTCCGAGAGAGAGAGAGATAATGTATAAAGATGAAGATATGTTGCACCGCCAACCATGTTGAGAATGCTTTTTACTGCCCTTCCGAAACTCTATTTAAAACAAAACCCGACAAAAAAATAAGAAGAAAAAAAAGAAAGAAAAAAAAACGGCTGCATCCACTTTGGCTCCGTTAGCAAATAGTCTATAGAATAAAGGATAAGATTTAGATGCTTTTGTTGCTGCGCATTGCATTTCTAATAGCTTTGTATTCCCTCGCCTTCCTTTTACTTTCGTTTCATGTCAAACCTATTTCGCAATCTTTTCGTAGAAAAATATAACAAAATTCTTTAAAAATTAGATTACCAGATTTTATTGCATTAAACATGTAAATGTTGCATGAAATTTTCATCCGAAACCGAATGGAAATTGTTTACATTTTTAAAGATTATGTTCAGTCTTTGCTATTGTTTTCAAACTTTGTGCACTCTCACAACAATGGAACTGCATAGAGAAGTATGGACATTTCCAACTAGTTATTCAGCGACCTATAACTTGAACAAGATTAGTTTTCTCAAGATTTGATGAAGATTAATGATATTTCTTATTTGAAATAACCTGCTGACAACTCTTATTTCCGTTCGTTTGCTTTTTTTCTGCTCTTTCTTTTGTTACATTTTGATGTTATTACATTTGAGTAAGCATGCTGAAACTGCCATTGCAAGAAATGTTCAAACAGCAATAATAAAAATAGAAATAAAAATCTGAATTCAAATCACCAAGAGTTTGGTTGCCGAGTCCCCACACTTCAGCTAACACAACAGTTAAACCCCAAAAAAGAAAAAAATACTCTTTTTATCACATTCCTTGGCCACAGAATATGTGCATTACATTGCAATTACTTCACTTCCGGCCTACAGAAGCGATGACATATCTGCAACCTAATTATCTTTCCCCCTTTGGCTTTTCTTCATTCCTTCCTTCAAAACTGTTGTAATCCTCTTATCGCTCCATGCCCTCATCTTAGAGTGAAGGTGCCATACCACTTTTTGAACAAAATCGTTGCTTTTATGTTAATGGGCGTCAAGAAATAGAAACATTCATGCAACCCCCTTTAATTTGACAACAAACTTCTTGTTTTTAAAACAAAAAAAGAACATCATTTGTTAGAAACAAGAGTGAAAGATTTGTTCAATCCAATCAGACACGTCGGAGACCTACTTTTGGAAACCATCGTATAAAACACCAGAAAGGAAGGCCTCAATCACTTTGGCACTGCCTACCTACAGTTCGCACCCGGTATCTTGATGCCAAATTCAAACTGTGCATCACATTCTGCGTATGTATTTAATGACGAAGATTGCGGGGCCTCGGGAAAAGGGTATTAGTAAGGCCCCAAAATATTTATCGTAGCAATTATATATTATAAATTTTCTTCGAATTTTAAAAGTGTGGGGGGTCGATCTGAGCGCAGGGTCTGGAATCCGAAAAACCGACGTCTGAGCCGGTCCTTCGAACGGTAGGTTGTACCAGCCACACAAGGTAGCGCATCCAATAGACGGCAAATCACGGGCGTCTGCAAGGGAAGGGGAGAAAACCACATTTCTTAACACGAGTAATAAGCATTGTACAAATGCCACAAGTTGTTGGAAGGACTAGCATTTTCATTGTTCGCCACACGTGCAAATTAGTCTAGATTCGGCACTTGATCATGAAAACAAAAAAATCGATATAATAAAAATTATCTGATACCTATTTTTTTTGGAACAATCTGTGTCTTTCGTAAGCAGGTTATAGTCATAATTTTTCTCGTTTCGATTAATTTTTAAACATAAAGAAGAGAAAAATAAGATTAAAATATAAATTTTTTATCGTAGACAAGATCCTCAAAATTTATTTCAATCGTGATCTCTTAATTCAATTTGCATTGCTTTAAACTCATTAATATCTTACTGGTCTTGCAATAATGATTTAAAAGTTCTCTAATCTAGACTAGAAACTTTTAAATTAAAATATTTTTATGATATGTAAGAGCGAAATTAAAGAAGCACCGGAAAAAAAAAATATTGATTAAACTTTTTCCTTTTAAGTTTTTATAGGCTCTTTAAGGTAACAGAACAACCCCCAAAGTTACAGATAATTTAGGTGTTGATACCACAAAAAAAAAAAAGAAAGAACGGAAAAAATGCAGAAAATTAAACAAATTCTTTTCCCTGGAGTTAGAGTAGAGCACAGGTTTGTGCTTTGATGCAGTGTTGCAATTTAATTAAAATAATATTTGATTAGCCACCTAAACACCCCATCCATACTGCACAAAAAGAGCACATTTTTTGTTTGTTCTTTTCTGGTTCCTGACTACACCTTCCGGGGCTTAATAGATTTTTTTTCTTCAAGGCAATATTGAATTTTCATTAGCATGTGCCATGTGAGTGCAGTAATTTTTTAGTACAAATAAAATTCATATGCCATTCTGCGGCTATAATTTCAACACTTTGCTACAATAGTTAAACTTTAAAGACTTAAGAGCTTAGCAAAGAGTTTAACAAAAAAAAAAATCTCTTTAATATGCATTCTATCTACAAGTACTAATTACAAAAATTCCACATACTTTTTTGTTGTTGTAGAAAAACGTTTCATCTTGAAGAATGTTTTAGCGTGGCAATAAAAATGTTGAAGCACCAATAACTGTGATTTAAAAAGTAGAAGTGTAAAAATATAAGAAAAATATTGAATTGCTCCTGAGCTTAGCTCCTAAATATTGTTGACTAGCAGCAACGGTTAGAATTGCATAACAAATTCTGGAACTGAACTGATACTGGCTCTTCCAGTAATTCCAATTGGTAATTTGCCATTTATCCGACCAATTTTGGCATTTTTCTTTTTTTTTTCCAATTTTTTTTTCCTTCAAAAATTACTTCAACTACAAACTGTTTATATTGCTGTACCCACAGAATACAGAACAGCTTCATGCTTGTCCACTGCGAGCAGTTGAAAATGAGATTAAAGTAGACTGGGGATTTAATTTTTTATTTTGCACATTTCAAAGGCTCAAAGCGTTACTAAGCGTCACAAACTTATTTAACTCCACACATAATTATACCAAATTAAAACGGCAAATTACAACAATTTTACATGTAATTAAAATTAATATAAAGTTCTCTGGCAGTTATCGTAAATATAATTAGATTTTTAAATTTTGTAGCTGTTGACGTGTGTGATTTTTGAAAAGTTTACTCAAAATTTCCAACCCATTTAAGTAAAACTTCCATTTGTCGACAGATTGTGTTTCCCTAGCAACCCATACAGCTGTACTGCATGTAAAGCTTTGCACCTACATTCAAAACTAAAGCCAAACACAAAGTGGACAAAGTGGTTCCATTTGCAAGTTGTGTTTGTATTATTGTCACTTTCACCGAGTTTCTCACAAAACTTTCACTCTTCAAAGCAACACTCTTGACTGAATTTATAAATCTTTAACTGCTATCCTGCATCCAAATGCATGTTCAGTGTTCGTAATAAAAAATAAAATTGGATAATTTCAATACCGCACTCTAGAAAAAATTGGGGTGGAAAACATTTTTCTTTACAACTACACAAACTAGCTAAACTCCGAGTTGAATAAACACATTCAATGTTAAAGTTCCAAAAAGACACAACTTTTCTTTTTGAAAGCAAACTTTTGATATTTATATTTTTTACTCCTTTGTCTTTAACTTCAAATATTTTGGTATTCGAAAAATGATTCTGGGCTCCAGGGTTAACCATCGAAGAAAAGAATAGCTATGGGGGGAGGATCTAGATTTAATATCAGTGGTGGAAATCGCTGCGTTAACTCATGTGGATCACTCCAGTGGTGTGTGACCCGATTGTCCAAAGGGAACTTGAAATTCTTAACACTGAACATCTTGTCCGTGTGCACAGTCTAACAAAAAAGCGTGACTAAATCCGCTGTTGGTTTGTGTTCTTTTAATTAAAGACACTAAAGCTCCTAGAGATGACTGATACCGTCAAAAATCTTATTTATAACATTTCAAAATTGCGAACTTTAATATGAGATCTAGCAGGTAACAGGAAACCTTCTTAATATTTTTAAAACAATCTATCCATGCTCATTTGCGAAGCATCTCACGAACAGTCATTAAGTTGACAGTTGGATTGGATGTCTGCAAGCATTTGATCGACCTTAAATTGGTTGACTAAAGTCGTCTGGCATTAGGTCGCGAAAAACACATCTATTTGGTCGATAGGCGTTTGCTTGATAGACATTTGGTCGACAGGCGTTTGGTCGATAGGCATTTTGGTCAACAAGAATAAATAGCTATCTAGTCGACAACAGTCAGTCTTGTGTCACTATTGCTTATCATTTGTCTTCAGGTTTTGTTGCGCAAAAAATTCACCAATGCAAAAGAAAGTTGTGGGAGTAATGATTTAAAAATATGGTGCTAAAATTTGTAGTGTTGAAATCGATTTTTCTCAACGGATTAAATAAAATAAAATGTAGGGGGAAAAAAAAACCAAAAAAAAACTCCTCCCAAATATTTATTTTGACGGTGAAACTATTTTTAAAAAGAAAAACAGTCTTAGATTCAATACAAAAGGTGACAAAAATCTTATTAAACTGGATTATTTTTTGAGTGGAGAAACAAGAAGTAACGTAAATATTTTCAGAAAAGAGTAAAGAACAATTTTGTCTTTATTTAATGAAGGAGTTGCAAAAAAAATGTTTTGTCTCGTTTGAATTTAAAGCCTTTAATGACGCAAACTGTATTGTTATTTCATCATTATCGCTGCATCTCAAAATAGCTCGGTATAATGTCTAATATCTCCATATTCCCCGTAATTGGTTAAACGGCGAAAAGTAAATGATGCAAACTGACTGATAGCAATTAACACAGGGAAAACAAAAGACAACATCAACATTTTCTCGGTGCATTAATTTTTTTTCCCTCCTTCATCACGAATATTATCTTTCACGAATAAACATAAAATGCAACGCATTTCTCAACATGATGAAAAATCTAATCAAAATTTCTAAAATCAAGCTTTTCAATTTTTTACATCAAAGTACAACCCGTATGTATAAAATCGTCACTTTTAAGACGTTACAACAATTTCATCAAACCAAATCAGCAGCAAGTAACACATGAATAAAAGCAAGAAAAAAAATGATTTCGAATTAAGCTGTAGAAGGACATAGGAAAGCTCAAGGGAATTAGGAATAAAAGAAAAAAGCCGCCAATGCTGATGAATAATCGCATTACATTCTATTAATAATGTGCGAGGAGTTTGATTGACTTCAAATTTTCTAACGTAATCCAGAAAGAACCCCCTAAAAAAGTAAGTCTATTACCAGCTAGCACATTACGGTTTCCAAAAGCTTGAGGGTTTTAAAGTTTTCTCTTTAATATTACAAAATGAAATGAATAAATTAAGCCGGAATTGATTAAAAACTATTTCCATCCAGGGCTAAATTTTGAAGAGAGTTGGAATTCGGATGGTTTGCTCAATAGTCAATAGCTCAGCGACAAAAAATGGAGCCAAAACAGTTTTCAAATAATAAAATAAAAATTTTATAAAATCGAGTTTTATCTCTTTCACGTGTTCACAACAACTTATTCTAAAAAACAAAACACGTTTGAAAGAAACAACAAAAGATTTCCTTTCCAATATTTTTTTTTTACAACTAAATACATCATTAAAAAAAAATCAGAGGTCTTGGACCCAGCAGTCTCCTACGTTTATCAAACGTCCAAGTTTTAAATTGAATGCCTTAAAACATGTGAAATTCATATCTAGTCGCCAAAAGAAGCAATCAGAAGAGATGTCAGTAAATGGAGACCGAATGCTAATGCAACGTTCAGCTTTAGTTTGACGTTATGTAGTGCTTTTTGCGTTGCCTATTTACTTTTCCAAGTTTATATCAAATATCAAATTCCTTTTCAAGGTCCACTAATAGCTTACAATTTTTTTTTTTAAATTTTGTTTTTCACGTTCCTTCCAATAAAAAGCCAACATTGGGTATCTAATCTAATAAATAAATTACGTTGTCAAAAACAGATTTTAACACGCATCAGTGGTGATATTTTATGTATATACCTGTCGCGAGAGACTCGAGTCGGTAGATATCCCAGTGACATAACAACGTTGATGTCTTAGTTGTTGTTAAGGTAAGGTGTCAGCTGTGGCTGGCGGTGATGAACGGGCCACTCCCTTCTTTTTATTCTTTTTCCGTTCCCGCAGTCCCATCGGATAGGTGATTTATGTGCGAATTCAGAGAAGATGGAGGCAGTTGGTTTTCAAAGGCAGGAAAAGACGTAATGGTTGGTTGGGGTAAGGAAGAACCATATGCTATGAATAGAGTGTTCCTGTTTTAAGCTGTACACGAAAGAGCGCGAACGTTCACCATTAATGTAAGCATAAATTAGTGGAATAAAAATCTGTGATTAAATAAATAAATAAATAAATAAATAAATAGGGGCAAGTAATAGAAACTCTGCGGAACTTGATTTATGAATGCATTTATAACTAATAAACCAAATGTAGAGGTTCCAACGACCGTGACTTAAGAGTGCATGAAGTTTGTGGTGTTTACAAACTTCAGCAGAATGTAGATTTTCATTTTGGTTTCTTATGCGTTATGTATTTCTATTTGTATTCATTTGTCCTTTCTTACGAGTGAAAATTGTCAACACATTGTGTTTTGACTAGCTGGATTTTCTTCAAAAGAACTACATCTATCGGTATCTGACTACTTCAAAACATGCCAAAACACGATAATCCGGGAGTGATGGCTAAATAGCATTAAACTTACAAATGTTTTCTAAAATAAGCATTAGATACATTTTCTTTTGTAAACTCCACATTTTTACATTTAAATTGAAAAACTGTGCAAGAATCATAGCATCAATCCAGATAACCACATAAAGATTGCTACGTTGCTTACGAATAGTACTTCAATTTGGTTTCGCGCCATGTAAACACGAACATGCAGGAATGCGAGCAATCGCAACGAAATTGAAGCAAGACGCAGCGTAATGCAAAGAATTTGTGGCAAACCAATCACAAACGTTCCCTAATCTCATTCTCAATTCAAATCGACAACATGTGTGAAAAAACTTAAACCAGTTCGTATTCCATAGCATTTGCAAGCGCCCATAAGTAAACATTATTTGTGTGAGTAACTTCTGCTTTTTAGCTGGAAATAACAAATTACATTTACAAATCTCCCTTGAACACAAAAATTGCATACCACTTTAATATGTTGAATCCACTCGCATTATTAATGTAAACCAAAAAAAAAAGAAATATTTACCACAAACATATCACCATAATATTAAATTATTAAGCAAAATTTTAATAAAGGGGGAGATCCATACACCTGTGCTATTTTAATGCTAAATAAACCGTGAAATACCGGCGCTTTTTTAATCTTTAACTTCCTCCTCACCAGAAAACAAATTACGATTTTCATTTCTCCTTTTTTAATATTAAAAAAAAAAATAATTTCAGCTTTAGTCACGAATATTTTACTATCTCATGGGTGCAGCCTAATTCCAATCGGTTTGGTTCCAGTGAAATTGCCTGTAACTCTTATTGAGCAAACTCTAACCCTCATTCACATAGAGAGAACTTTTTCCCACAAGCCATTTCCGCTCTTAAATCTTTCACTTTCAAAAGAAACCCAACAACTAATGACGTGAGACTTTTTTCTGAGATGATGAATAGGTAAAGTAGAAATCACGGACGGGGAAAATAAGTAATTGAATGCAAGGTAGCTATCTAAAGTAAAACTTTGCTTTGTTTATTGGCTCTCTTCCCCTTGTCTCTTGCTTGATTTGATATGGCAATCCTGGGAGCAATTGATTAGTCAAGTGAAAAGTTTTCTCGAAAAATATGAGTGCTCGAGCCAACCCGAATCGACTAGTTCTCGCTTAAATATCAAGTATCTTACGCTATCAACAAGGAAATATTGGCGCCAAGTGGTAGTGAAAAGCCATTTTATCCGATAGGCATCTTGCTTCTAGTTCTTGGAGATGTAAATGAATTTTTCATTTGTGCCTGGTGAGTGTTTGCACTGTCACATTGATGATAAACCATAACCAGAAAATGGCCCCACATTGCCAATACATTTTTGTATGGCGAAGGGAGGCAAAATAAATATTTTTAAAAAATAAAATGTCCTAAAATTCAATAAATATTTTACAACAGCAATGAACCCACTGCCATCGGCAATTGTTTCAAAAATTAAATCAGAAACTGAAGAAAAAAAATATTTGACTGCTCAAAACAAAAAATTCACAAGCTGCAACTGTTGTGCTTGTTAAAGTAGCAATGAATGTTGTGTTTTAAACTTGCAAATTTATTTATTATAACAACTAAGCTTTCCGACCTACACGGTCATCGTCAGGCTGTTAACATTTGCTGTTATCAGGTTAGTATGGGATGAAGAGGCTCAACCAACCTGAATTTCATCTCTTACATGAAAAAAGTATTAATATTTTAAAATACCGTACGCAGATTAAAATAAAACCAACCTAATTAGATAAATTGGCAATGGCAAACGTGGGTTGCAAAGCTCTGGAGATTGCATTTCTTAATTTTAAGGTAAAATAATTAAAAATTAAATTAAATCATTAAAAATTCACATTTCCCTCTTTATAAATACTTTCTATGAGTCATTACAGTTTTTGAAGGCAATGAATTCTTGGCGAAAACACTGTTGTTCGCTTACATTAGCTTACATTATTTGATTTTTTACAGCTATGCTTCAACTTGAATTGCGCTACAACGTGTAATGAAATGGAAATCAAAACGACCTCATGTTACAGGAAATTTTTGTTGCTTAGTTTGCTAAATTCGATAAAGAGTATTTGAGGCCCCTTTTCCCAAATTCTGCATTGCATACATGAAAAGTCAATGACCGCGTTGCATGAGTGGAGACGGAGTGTGTTGACTTCTTGGACGAACGAGTTCTGCTCTGTAAGTGCAGCTAGTGGCAGTTTGTACGAGTGTTTGCATTGCCCTTGGAGAAGTACAACTGGGCTGTTCGAATACGTTAGGGACCACGCAAAATGGATACCGATTGCAAAATTACATAGCAGACTGCGTGCCTCACTTCTTTATAATCATAAATGCTACATTGATCAACATTTAATGTATAACCAACAACCGATATGAATGTTTTCATGCTTGGCTGCTATGAAATTTCTACTCGAAAATTCCACAGGAAAACCAAGCGATAAAATCAGAGTTTGCCAAAGGGAAAAATGTAATGGCAATAAAAATAAAACGCACTTTTTGCATAGAAAAAGTTAAAAGATTCAAGCAATGGGCTTTCCCTTCAATTCCTAAAAGCGGTAAGATGAGTAAAGTGCCAAAGCTGGTGACACAATACGTTTTGGAAATTTGCCATAAGCGGCTCGAAAAAAGAAACGTTATTCTTTTTATTTTAATTCAACGAATCTTAAATTCAAAATATGTCACCAGAAATTAATCGAGCAATTTAAAAACAAATCGAGTTGTGCTTTTTTTTCCCACCTTCTTAAAAGTTTCTTTTTATTTCGACAAAATGAAACTGCTTTGAATAAAAGAGGCCTGTCAATTAACAAATAAGGGAAAAATTGGATTTTGTTTATCTGGAAAACCGTGTGTGTATACATGGCGTTAATGTTGCAAGATCCTGCAGAAATTTCTTGCAAAATCGCTGTAGGATTTTATAAATGGAAAATATCTGCAACCAGGCGACAGAAGGACTTGTGCAGAAGTCCTGCAGTCGCCTGATGCCAATGGTAGGAATAATATCAAGGTCAGTACGGCACTTTTATGCATGCCTGCAGTTTGCAATGCGCAAAACGCCCAAAATGTACTTCGTACAACTGGAATTTAGTTTTCCGAATAAGCGTTTCTTTTCTGATAAACTGGTTTGTTAACATGATCAGTTTTCACTTATCTGGAAAACTTGGTACATGTAAACTTGGTAAATGATCAACAACTGTTTTCTTTAAATTGTCTCTAGCTGTTGCCCGGACCACCACACGTGCCACTTCTACGGTTTTTTTGTCACATTGAATTAGAAAAAAAATAAGTAAATAAAACTAGCAGCTTTAGTACGTGCGTATAGTTGACAGGACATTGTAGCAGAAATGGCTGAAAGATTTGTAATAAGTTAGTCATGGTTTGTATTGT
>JAQIXU010000316.1:0-41080 GCA_034701245.1 Strigamia transsilvanica | reverse complement strand
CTATTCTAGGCAACATGGCAAGTACATTGAATTTGGATATCAAGAAAAACGCAGATGAATTGGTCAAATCGGGTATGAAAATCAAACCATTGTGCAAACACTAGATTTTCAATTTTTATCTTTTTAGGTCCCGGCATGGCCTTCGAAGTGGTTCCCGAAGCACTTCTTAATCTTGGGATACCGCACTTGTGGTGTGCTTTGTTCATGCTTATGTTGATTACTCTGGCTATTGATAGTGAGGTCATTGTTTCCACTGAAAACAACAACAAATTCCAATCAGTAAAAAAATTACATTTTTTTTTTTTTACCTCAACCAATAGTTTGCATACGTGGAGACTTTCTTGACAGGCCTTTACGACGAGGTCCCACTTTTGCGACGGCACAAAGTGCTTACTTGTGGATGTGTGTGCTTGGCATGCTGCATAATCGGCCTATCATTTACAACTCAGGTACACACCCAGGCAGAGGCGTAGCTTCAAATTTTGGGGCCCCATGCAAAAATATTATTCGATTTTTAGGGGCCCAAAAATTCCAACAAAATATAAAATAAAGTACATTAATTTTTTTTTCTTTATATTTTTTAAGATTTGGGTCCCAAAAAAGGCTGCGCAAAGAGCCCCAGATCATAAATACGCCTATGTGGCCCCAAAATTACGACACAAAAATTTCCCAAAAATAATTTTCGAAAATATATATTTTTTTTTTTGGAAATTGAAGGGCTCCCAAAACTAAAGGGCCCCCATACATCGCATGGACCTGCGGTATGGTACCTACGCCCCTGCATCCAGGACTCAAAATGAAAAATTTAACGAACCGTAACGCCCCTTCAAAATCATTGTCCATAACAACATAATCAAATAAAACCAATTTGCTATTATTCAGTAGACAGTCAACTCAGGGACGCTGGAGCCACGGGGGCAAGGGGTGCGAATGCACTCCCTGCCTTTTGACCAACGGGGCAATGCCCCCCTTGCCCAACTGTATTTTGTATTTTTCTAAAAAAACCGCGATACCGCACATACCACAAAAACCGCAATACCGTGTTTTCGTGTTTTTGTGTTTCCGTGTTTTAGTGCTTTATAAAACACGAAAAAAAATTGTTGCGGTCCTGGTTGTGGTGTTGCGGTCTGTGCGGTATTGCGGTTTTTGTGGTATGTGCGGTATTTTTTTTCGTGTTTTAATTTAAAACACGAAAAAAAAAATAGTTGCGGTGATTTACAACTTTTAGATTAAAGTTTTAAATCACCGCAACAATTTTATTTCGTGTTCAATTTTTTTTCGCCGGAGACACGGGGGCAAGGGGGTTTGATATAACAAAAATGACGTACACACTTTTTTTTTAATACGCGTGGTGAAATTTAATTTCTTTACTCTAGGAAATAAGTGCACACTCAAATCCGTGAATGATAACTGCTCATCAAATTTAATATTTCGTAATAAAGTTTATTCTGCCAAGTTTAAAAAGTCGTCTGCAGCAATACGATCCTGACCAAAGATTTTTTTTTTTAAATAAAAATTACATTTTACCACACCAAAACCCTTCTCCTACAAAAACAACTCTGATGGCGTGTTGACATGATGGCAATACATAAAAAAAAAAAAATCCCAAAATTTTCATTCAAATGTGAGCCACGGTTTATCTTTTATAGACATTTTTGGCAGTTTGATGAAGACATCATCATCATCCGTTAAACCTTATCTTAGCGGAGCAGGGTTCCCATGCCACCCATTTCCCTTTGTTCTTTCACAAATATCTCATAGTATTGGTAAATGATTGTGACGGCTAAATAGATTCCAGTTCCACTTCCAAAAGCACCTGCAAAAAAAATTAACACAATTTTCCATTTTATTTGAAAATGTTAATTTTTGACAAATTTCAAAATGTACCCAAGAAATCTGCTAAAACTGACAGTGCTGCTATGCACAGACCACCAAACACTGCTGAAGTGGGAATGTATCTATTCAATTCATTTATCATAGATTTTTCTCTATGACCCCGCATCACCATCTGCTGTTCCTTCAACTGCTTAGCAACCTGCAATTATTAAAAATGATTATTACTGTTACCGTAACAATTGCTATTAAATTTTTACATTTTTGGCACTTGAGCCCGACACTTCAATCCACATCTTCGCGAAGAATGCGCAAGAACTCAGCATTAAAAATATGTATAGTACAGCGTGGAATGGATCTGCCAAAATGTGCGCGAAGTTTTTGGGTGAGAACAAGTAGTAGCACAGTCCGCCGATAGGATACGATCTTTCAGGGCCACCGTCTCCTACGTTGGCCCACACTCCCAGTAAGTTGACGAAAAAATTGCCCCCGAATAGTATGAACAACAATTGCGAGAGTACACAAATGTTTCCTACGAGAGTACTCTGCAGCATAATTGGAGTATTCGACGTGTGCAACACCTTAATCGAGTAGCTGCTGGATTGGCCACGGTGCCTCGCAGATTTGATCGGGAGATTGACATGGAATCCCTAAAAACAATGCACAAAACCGTTATTAATTAGATGTGTCTTCGACGCTTGGAAACGGTCTTACTAGGAAGTATATAATACATGCAGTGACAAAAATTGTTGCGAGCAAGCCCGATACGTTGGGCAAGTTTGGACGGTAAAACGCTTCCTGAAGAGCTCTCACTTTATCAGGGCGAGTGGTAAGTAGATGTAACAATGCAATGATCGCTCCCTCGAACTCAACTCCTTTAAAAAAAATTTTTTTTAAATGCAATTTTAAAAAAATCAATTTTTAAAAAAAAAATTTTCCCAATACCTCGTCCAGTGTTAACCGTGGCCGGGCTGAATGCTTTCCAAACAATTGTTTCGCAGACTTTTGTGACAATAAAGAGGTTAATACCAGACCCCAGTCCGTAACCCTTTTGTAACAATTCGTCCAACAGCAGTACAATGAGTCCAGCAATAGACAACTGAAAAAAGCAATTGGTAAAATTAAATAATTTTCAAAACAAACACTTTAGGATGAAATTACTTGAATGATGATAAGTAGACAAACACCGGCGCCAATTTTTGCTGGATCACCATACATTCCTGTCATGACGTAAAAAATAGCTTGACCAACTGTTATTACCATACCCAACACTGAAAATTTAAACAATTTGAAAATTTAAAAAATGAAAATCTATAGTTTTAATGACGCACATTTCTGAGTTCCGTTGAACAGTGCCCGGTCTTTCGGAGAGTCACCAACTTCGATAATTTTTGCACTAGCCAACAGTTGCATAATCAAACCAGATGTTGCAAAAGGCGCGACACCTAACTCCATCAACGTCCCTCGATTAGAAGCTAATATAGCTCTCATCCAATAAAATGGATCTGCCGAGTCCGACGACATTATGCCAAATATTGGAGTCTGAAAAATGTTCATTTCCGGTATTCATAATCAATAATGTGTTTTTTCATTTTGTTCGGCAATTCGAGATAAAAATATCTTACTTGAGAAGAAACCAAATATATGATTAATGCAATAGCTGTCCATAGTACTCTCTCTCTAAATTGGATCTATAATTTTTTTTAAATATTAATAAGCTTTTAGCTTTGTTGGTGAATTGTAATTAGTGACCTTTCGTTCTGGTTTCGCAATTTCAGGTAAAATTCCGCAAAACGGTTTTACGTACTCGAGGAACTTAACTGGAAATTTAAAAATCAACAATTAGTCGCAGAAATCTCAAAAGTTGTGTGCGTGGTGTGGTTTTAAACGTTCGTTTTTGGTTCCATGCTTCTGTCCACGTTTGAAAAATCGGCTTATTTGCCCGGCTAGGCCTAAACACTAAACAGTAACGCCACGTTGCAGCGTTCAATCTTGACCAGAGCCAATTTTTTTTTATTTGTGACAGTTTAAATGAGAAAAAATTGCTTTTTTTACTTACTCCCCATTCTGTCGGTTTAAACGCGGACAACTTTCCCGCGGATTTATGTAAAAACCTCGGTCATGAACACAGCAAACCTAATAGCAGGACATGCTTCTTAGCTATCACTCATGGTGAATAAGATAGGTGACCAAACGCCTTTGTTCTATGGGGTTAAAATGTGACCCCTTTTTTGATTGCAAGTTCTTTTTTTGACCACTGAGGGACCACAGAATAGCCTATAGGCTATTCTGTGGAGGGACAATGATCAGGCGGTCCAGTTTAGAACTGTTTAGTAGTACACATCTACAGTGTAGATGTGTACAAAAAACATGTTTTTTGGGATTATTAGACAATCTGGTTGTCGAAATGGCCAACCAGCATTCCCTACTTTCTTGCAACTTTTTAGACAAAAAAAAATACATTTTAGACCGGAAAATAGACTTGAGTGCCCAAAATTAGACTTTTGGACCAAAAAACTTCTATCTGTAGACCACGGTGTTTTGAAGTTACAATACTGTTGGATAAGATAGTTGACCGTGTTTTACGTGTAAAAATGGACTTTTACACATAAAAACTGCAATTTTACGTGTAAAAATGGACTTTTACATATAAAAACTGCAATTTTACGTGTAAAAATGGACTTTTACACACAAAAACTGCAATTTTACATATAACTTTACAACTAAAGTTCGCGCCCGGTATCTTGATGCTAAATTCGAACTGCGCATCCCATTCTGCGCAAACGGTTTTCTAATTCTAGTTCATATTTAGCAGGATTAAGCTTAATATTCGGCCAAATAATGCTAAACAAATGAAATAAAACAAAAATATTTCAGTGTTATGCCATAAATTACCGGTATATTATTGTTTACTTACATAACTTTGCATTTCTAGGCCTAATATTAGACTAAATTAGAACTGGAATTAGAAAATTGTCTGCGCAGAATGGGATGCGCAGTTCGAATTTAGCGTCAAGAAACCCTGCTCTAGACTCTTTGCTGCTGCCCTCTTGTAGTCATAATTCGAAACACAAAATAAGCCATGGCACCCGAAAAGAGGAAACATGTGGCTGAAAACGAAGATGTAATAAAAGTCGACGATTTGTTTAAGGTAAATTTACAATTTTCATAATTTACATATTTTTATGTCGTAGGTAACGGAATAATTGGGCTTTTATTTTGCAGGAATTCGTTATAAACTTGAAGAAACCACTCGATGACGAAGAAAGCGACTCGGATTCAAGTGAATCCAGTAGTGTTTACTCTGATTTGGAGGAAGAGAATGATGGGTCTTCATCAGATACAACCGAAAACTCAGTAGATGAACAAGAAGATAACAAAGACGATGAGGAGGACAAGTCACCTCCTTCAAAGTCGCCCGAAGAGTCGGAGGATGACCGGGATGAAAAGATCAAGAAAAATGAAAATGTCAAACCTAAAAGCAAAAAGAATTCCCATCAGGGTAAAATAATGGAAACGACAAAACATTCAAACGGTCAAAACACTTCGTTGGGAGCCGTTGCAGCAATTGATGAATATGATTTCGATTCGTCGGACGAAGAGGTTATTCATTTAAATTTGTTTTACAATAAAAAAAAGTAGTAATATTTATTATTTGTCTTTAGGACATTCGTAATACCGTCGGAAATATTCCAATGGAATGGTATAATGAACTTACGCACATTGGATACGACTGGGATGGGAATAAAATTATGAAACCTATAACGAAAGATGAATTAGACAAATTAATAACAAAAATGGAAGATCCGAATTACTGGTACGTTGTGAAATTATACGCAAGTTTTTTTTTAAAAATCGTCAATTTTAATTTACTTTTGATAGGAGAACTGTTCAAGATAAAATGACTGGGCAAGATGTAGTTCTTGCAGATGAAGATGTTGACATCATTCAACGAATTCAATCAGGAATCTATCCTGATAGCAATTATAATCCATACAAAGTAAGTCACACACCTAAATTAAAAAGCATCCATTTTTAACATCCATTTTTATTTACTTTTTAAAGCCGTGGGTTGACATTTATTCTCATGAAGTCGAGATCCATCCCATGACTAATCAACCGGAACATAAACGAAGTTTCATACCATCATTGCGAGAAAGACAACTGGTTTGTTTTAATAATAGTAATTTCTATTCACTCGACTAAAAAATGAAAACATATTTGTTTTTTAGGTTACGAAAATATTAAAGACATTGAGGCGAACTGCAAAGCAGCCAAAGAGCACTAAACCTGTTAAAAAACCTAATCATTATCATATGATTTGGGCTGATGATGAGAAAGTAATTGAATTAGTTTATTTCAAAAAGAGTTGTTTGTAATTGCTTTTATTTTTTTAGAATGATATTTCGAGACGTATGTTGAACCACATACCAGCTCCAAAAATGAGACTACCAGGCCATGAAGAATCGTACAATCCTCCGCCTGAATACTTATTTGATAAAGAAGAGGAAGAAAAATGGTTAACAGCGGATCCAGACGATCGCAAACGCGAATTTATGCCTCAAAAATACAGTTGTTTGCGCCACGTTCCAGCCTACACGAGTTTCATTAAGGAAAGATTTGAACGGTGTTTGGATTTGTATCTGAATCCACGACAGAGGAAAACGAGAGTAAATATTTTTTATTTTTTGAAATTAGTTTTGGATTGATTTTGTTATTTTTTTTATAGTCGTACGTCGATCCTGAAGATTTGATTCCGAAATTACCCAAACCTAAGGATTTGCAGCCGTTCCCAACAACATTAAGCTTGGTAGGAGCAAATAACTTAATTTTTAAATATAAATTTGTGTTCATTTTGATTAATGTTTTGTAGATGTATAAAGGACATGAAGGTGCTGTTCGTTGCATCACTACTGATCATTCCGGACAGTATTTAGCATCGGGTAAGAATTTTTAACCCTCCCAAAAAAACAAAAAACCATTTTTAATTATAAAATTAATTACTTAGGATCCGACGACAACACGATTAAATTCTGGGAGGTGTCTACGAGACGTTGTCTTCGAACCATGAAGGTTTCAGGGAGTGTTCAGAGTATTGCTTGGTGTCCAAATGCAAATGCGTGTCTTGTGGCAGCAGCCATGTGAGTATTGAATTCGAAAGCGATTCAGAATTTCCCCAAATATTAAATGATTTTTCTTATTCGTTTAGAAATAATTTAGTGTTGATCATTAATCCTGGATTTGCCGACAACTTGATTGTAAGTAATACCGATTCAGCAATTTCTGCACCCCTACCTGCAGACGCCACCAGTAAATCATCGATTGAATGGAAAACTGTACCGGAAGAAGATTGGGATAAAGGAATACGGTTTATACTTGAGCATCCTAAGGTAATGTTAAACTGAACGAGATTTTAAAACTCTTAACTCACTATTAATTGATTGTATTTGAAGGAAGTGAAACAAGTTACGTGGCATGTGAAAGGGGACTATTTCGCGACTGTTTTGCCGAATAGTGGCAGTGCTTCGGTCCAGGTTCACCAACTTATTAAACGTCAATCGCAGCAGCCGTTCAGTAAACCTAAAGGGTTGGTTCAATGCGTTATGTTTCATCCAACAAGACCGCTTCTTTTGGTTGCAGTAAGAATAAGTATAACTTCTTGCCTGGTGAACGAAGCTTAAAAACTCTTTTTTTTACAGACTCAGAAAGTCGTTCGAATTTACAACTTAGTTAAACAAGAACTGGACAAAAAAATAATAACCAACTGCAACTGGATATCTAGCATGGCTATGCATCCGGGTGGCGACAACATCATAACTGGTAGCCACGACCCCAGATTGTGTTGGTTTGATTTGGAGTTATCAACAAAACCATACAAGGCGCTCAGACATCAGAAGGAGTCTATTCGTCAAGTGGCGTTCCATAAACGATATCCGTTATTTGCTTCAGCTGCTGACGACTGCACCGTTGTCGTTTGTCACGGGAAAGTGTTTAAGTACGTACAAAAAAAAACGATAAGTTTGGATTATTTTTTTTAATGTACATTTGTGATTTCAGTGATCTGATGCAAAACCCGCTGATTGTTCCCGTTAAAGTCCTCAAGGGACACAAGAAAACGGATGACTTAGGAGTGTTGGACTGTCAATTTCATCCAAATGCACCCTGGATATTCACAGCGGGAGCTGATGGAAACATTTGTCTTTTCACTTGATAGAACTAGCTTTTATTTTTATTAATAAAAATAAAAAATAAAGATTTTTCGATTATATTTTTACTTTTTTCTTTTTTGCATCCGACACGTTAACATCACTGCAAAACTATTTTAGCTGGTTTTCCATCCATTTTTATTTCAACTCCATTCATTAGATGGAAATCTCTCTTTAAATAAGCAAATAACAGATCCGTAGCTAGAAAAATCTACAAACAAGAATAATATTCCGTAATGATTGTACGCGTATTTTCGAATTTTAAGTTTACCTGACCAGTAGCAAATGCTAAATTAATACTGAAGTAGAAATTTGAATTTGCACTCCCAGCATAGAGCCATAAATATCGAGTGATAGGGAGTAAAACTGAACACGCTAGGAAAATGCCGGAAATTAGGAATGCTTGCCGCATATCTGAAATTAAGGTTTTTTTTAATACGATAACAGAAGGATTGTATTTGACTTACGTTTGGATATATACGAGAATAAGGGCAAGAATGACATGTAGAAACCAACATCGCCTATGCTCGGATAAGACTTAAACACAGCTGATAAACACAACAACATAAAATAGAGAAGCATTGGCATTTTCCTACAAATTATCAGAAACAATCATTGAATATTCCTTTAAGAAATAGCACTCAACTCACTTTAACTTAATAGCCAATGGGAGCAAATAGATGAATGCATTGATTTGGAAAGTGCAAATAAAAAATAAACGAAAATGATCAAACATTTCTGTAAAGAAATACCAAAATAACCCAATACTGGGCGCTAAGTCGGGCGCCAATAACCTAAAATGTCATTTAAAATGTTTAAAATATTGCCGGTGCACTCACAAAATACAATGCACTCACAAAAATCCGTAAATTGAAGTTAGGAAATTCCAACTTTCCATCAACTCAAATGATAGAATAAGCAATCCAATGCACCACAAAATAAATAGAAACAACGTGAAAAGAATTGATTTTACGGTCGCACTGCTTTTATAATTCGTAGGTCTAGTTCCTTCCACCTAAAAATGTCAAAATACAAATACTATATTTTTAAATTGTCAAGTTTATATAAAACTTACTTCAGCTATGTACATGCTCACTGGAACAATTAGCATTACTGGATAAAATGATTGATATGTGGCTAAAGCAAGAAACCACGTCGCACCTAACCTTTGTCCTGAAAGTTTGGAATGGAATTTTTTGTTTATTGATTTGAGTGAACTTTAATTGACAATATTTATTTACCTCTCATTGAACAAAGTAAACACGCGGCCAGTGCAAAGTTTGAAAACACTGTAGTCGTCATTGCCAAACAATTCAAAATAACGTACGGGTTAAAGAGATACCTAAATGTACATAACCTTACGATTAGTTACGGAAGAAATCAAGTTGCGTTTAGTTTTAAATATTTAAAATCTAACTTGCATCCAAAAGACTAAGTTGGGCATCGAATGAAAATCTTTGTGCTGGATCAACATTGAAGATGTATCTTTTGCATAAGAATGCGACTCGTGTTTCTGTTTCGTGATCTTAAAGAAAAAAAAATTCAATTAATAAAAAAAAAATAATCGTCACAAATTAATAATATTTAAATTTACCAATTCCTTAGCAAATTCATTTGCTACTTGTCCCAAACATAAAGCTGTTGCAAAATCACACAGCTAAAACATTAAATAAATAAATAAATAATTAATTTTAATATTTAATATGAAACTTACTATAAAAATGAAGGGAATCCATGACTCGCACGTTTGAATAAAATATTTAAAAATGATTAATCCGATTGGTGTCTTCAAAAAATACAAAACGGATTGATTTTGTGTTTTAATATTTAATTGCTCCACATAATACCTCATGATAAACATCTCCTGTGTATGGATCAATTCCTCTTTCATGTAAGAACACACCTTCTACAACTAAAATCAAAATAAATCAATTGTATTTAAATCAAAACGAAACAAACCTCGTTTCCATGAATTCATAGGAGTTGATACTTCAACACATGCTTTTAATATAGCTGGAAGACTAGAATGTACTAAACAACAGCGAATAACAATTCCTAACACATGTAAAAACCAAAGTTTGCCCGCCATTTTATTTTAGAATTGCTAAATATTTCTCCCTCTATGGACAAATCCCTGAAGCTTAAACCGAAGAAATCGTTGATTCAACGTCAATACAACAAAAATAATGACTAAAAAAAAAATTGTTTAATCAACCGAACTAAAATTGTAAACAAGTTTTAGAATCATCGTTTGCCAAATTTTTAATCAATTCATCTTGATATTGATCCACAGAATGTGTGTCTGAAGTAGACGTACAGTCAGATGTACACAAATCGTCAGGTGAACACAAGCGGAAAGATCCATGGAGCTAAGAATTTACAATAATTCAAGGTTACTAAAGTTGTGCGGAAAGATATGCGGAAAGTTTTACGTGTGAATTTATAAACGGGTATAAGTTCTGAGCTCCTAAACCGAATATCTGGTAAACGTGAAGAATCAGAAAAGACACTAGCGCTTTCTTAGCATTCGCCTTGTAACAGATTCAAACAAAATTTGATTATTCAACCGCAACTAAATATATCTCGTTGGAAAACTAACGATTTTTTTGTAATTAGTTCTGCCTTTTGCCCATTCAAATCGCTTGTAAAGAATGTATGGCGCAAAGAGTTGAGCCAATTGTTGAACGGCATTCATGTCTGGACTTTGTCTATTTCTACAACATAATGAATGCAAAGCCACGAGTAGATGGCGCAGCAGAAGATCCACATAATAGGAGGCATGTTCCATTACTCTTAATACACGGAAAAAAGAAATAATTAATGAATATTACAGTAGCATTTCTATGTCTCAAACTACAGTAGAACCTCGCATAACGAGCATAATTGGTTCCAGAGTGTTGCTCTTAATGCGAAACACTCGTTAAGCAAACAGGGGGACTCCCCGAAAAGGGGGAGAATGTCACTCGCTATGAGAAAATAGCTCGTTAAGCAAGTTATTTTTTAAAACTTTTTATCGCTCGTTATGCGAAATGCTTGTTGTGCGAGGTGCTTGTTATGCGAGGTTCTACTGTACTTACATTGGTAGATCATGCAGCATAAGCTGAGTCTTGGCTGCAACTGTTAAGTTACTATCAATGCAGAGGATATTACCTATTTCAAGCCACAAACTATACTGCCTATTATCCAGTAATGGTTCAGGCATGTGTTTCAGGAAACTCTAGAAACAATGTTTTTATAAGTGGTAAAAAAAAAAGTCAGATAGCTTTTAAAGTTTTACTCTTAAAACAAACAAAATAGTTTTGACTGAGTAGTCAGAAATGCAGAAAACCCCTCCCTCATTAAGGAGGGCTTTTATTTCCTTTTTATCACCAATTTCTTCCGCAGTAAGTTCAGTGAAATTCCATTCCTGAGTTTGTGGACCCAAACGATATACGTACTGTAGCAACCCCTGCATGTGGAATGTAACATTTTGATACGGATTAAACAACCAATTAGAACAGCTCACGTAAAGTCTTGGGTTCAAATATTGTCCAGGCGAAGCTTTCGCCAGTTTTTTCCCAAAAGTGAGTCTTGAATTATTATTAGTAATTAACTGATTACTCTTACGTATTAAGTTAATCTGAATATGCAATACTTTAATTTTCTATCTTGAATAGCGCTTGTTTGACGAAGAAAAGGAGAAGATACTTCAGATTCGTGCCTAATATTTAACAATTGATTTCTGTAAACATGAATACAAAAATATATTTTGCTAATTTTGAAATCTTTAACAAATTAATAAAATAAAAGAAGAAATATTGCCTTGTTTTCTCTAACTGCACTGATTCATTCAGCTTCGCATGAACAATATTTACACACTGCGACATTTCAACGTTCGCGGTTCTATTTCTTCACCGTGCAACAAATTGCAATGCCGTTTTGTACGTTTCTATAGCGACAGCGTCAACAAATGGCGCAGTTACTAACTCCCGACAGCAAGTTCAATTGCTATGGTAATGAGCTTAGCAGTGAAGTTGAGCACTCTAAATTCAGTGATGAGGAGTTAAGGAGTTTGATTAAAGAAATGAGGTATTAGAGAATTTGAAAATGTAATGCAATTATGTAATCCTGTAATTTTTTATAACAGAAAGACGAACTATATGATCCTTACAGAAAACAAGATTTTAGAAAAATGCGTTGAAAATTATGCGAGTGATATTTCTCAACCTGGAACAGCGAAGCAATCAGTGTCTGCATACAAAGATGATGATTGCTACGGGTTTGATAGGTCAAGACGAAGGTCCACACGAACTTCAACTTGTACATCAGTGACGGGAACAAATTCAGACGTGTTTAAATCATTGAGTTTTGAACAGAAATGTGAAATCGCTGCGATAAGCATTGGAATTTTACAGCAAGAAATTCGAATGATGCGAAGAAAGAAAGAAAAGGAAATTAATCAAATCGAAGTACCTAATAAGTTTTGTCTAAAATGAAATTTTTACCAGTTTTGAAAATGTAAAATCTATCTACAGATTCAACTGGAAGAGATTGATATGAGAAACAATGATAGAATTGGCGAAACGACCACTTTTTGTAAGTTAATAGTGGATGACGGAATTCACCCGATTAGTGGTTTCATTCGAAGTGAAAAAGTCGATCAATATTTCGCCAAAATCTTAAAAATGAAGGTTTGTTCATCAATCGATTCATAAGTTAATTAAGTTTTTTTCATTTTTGTAATTAGAATTTACAGATTGAAAGATGCAGATTAGGAATTATAACTTTAAAAAATTTGTTTAAAAGATTGAATAAGAAATTGGAGGATGATGATTTAAACCCAACATTTTCGTTTGAGTACGAATTACTTAGAATAAAAAATGCGGAATTAAAAGCAAGATTCGAAGAAATTGAACTTGAACGTGCCAATGTGAAAGGAGATTTCCATATGGCTCTTGAAGACCTTAGAAGAAATGAAGTAATCGCAACTGATCAAACATAAGCATTAAATTATTGAGTAATTAAAACGATATTTTCAGTATAAACTGAAGAAAATAAAGATCATTTTTGAGAGAAACCAAAAACCATCGAACACACCCAGAAAGTCACATCAAAACTAATCACTTTAAATTTTCCACATCGTTGGTTTCTATCCACAATTCCATTAAATCATCGATCAAGTATAATAAAATTTAAGCCATCTAGGAATGTATTTTGCCATCACTGCTGTTAACCTAATTGGAAAATGTGTTGTGAGCGATAGGACAATAAAATACACAATTTTTGACACACTGTATTACGCATATTTATTGAATCTAGTTTCATTTTTAAAAAAATCAAAGAAAATAATTATAAGAATAATAAATGAAATCAAACTTTTAGTTAAACGTGTAAAAGTCTCACGCAAGTGTTGTGTTTGCAAATTTAGTGGATTCTTTTACTGTTATAATGCACCCACCTACAATTTCAGATTTCGCTTTCCTATAAAAATATTATTAAAAACGTTCAATTCTAAACCTAAAAGGGTTAAGCCTAAATTAAATCCACTGCCATATAGTAAATTTGGTTTTCACTTTTTTTTCTCTTTCAACTATTGCATTTTAGTATTTTACCATATGTACATTTTTTATTTTATCTACAGACATTTGAGCCTTAAATATAATCACCAGTTACAAAATAGATAAAACTGAAGCTAAAAAACGGGGGAAAATACGTTAAGTGTTTTCGCGGAACAAAAAAAAAATATTCACAACCTTTTTTCTCTCTTTTTTTTTTTTTACGTACACAGACTGAAATCGATTATCACTTTTTGGAAGACAAAAAAAAAATCAAGAAAAATAAAAATATCTCAACTTTTTAAACCGGGACGCAATATTTATATCTGGTACTAACAGTAACCATTTTGTTTTTCTTTAAATAAAGGGCTATAAATATAGCCCACATAAGTATATATTTAAATACTGTCAATAATCTTATAGTAAATTGTCTCAATTGCACTTTTTCAATAATCTTTTTTCAGTTTTTTATATATATTTTCTTTCTTCATTTATTTAAACGAAAAACAAAAAAACAAAATAAAAAAAATTGAATAAAACCTAAAAAATGAACCGAGAAAGAATTGTTTCTTCACTATATCAACATAATTTATTTCTAGCATTAAACAAACAAGATGGTTACCAAATTTGTCATAAAATTCACAACTGAACATCACTAAAAAACGATTTAAACTTAAAACAAAAATAGTTATAAAACCCCATCAAACAATCCTGAGAGACCTAGCAAAAGAGTAAAATTAATTATGATTTTTTAAATTTTTCCTCAAATTAAAAGTAATAATTATTATTTTTGTATTATTATTTCACTAAGCTGCCATGGCACATGTGGGAGAAATTTTCTTTCAACTTGGTCCAAAAATGTCAAACTTTTATCAACCCCTATTTCCTGAGGACACTTCCTGGAAAATATTTTGCTCCCCCATCACATATTGCCTCAAAAGTAATGATTAAACAACTGGAGGTAACAATAATTCTAATAAAAACGAAAATCCAAAATACCAAGTAGTTATTTTAAAAAATAATAAGTAATTTCTTACGTACAATATTTAATTCTCACTCTGAATTCTAATTCAGTTTTATCACTGCCATTAAGCCAAAAATAAAATTCCTACACAAATTTCTGTTTTGTAGCCAACTGTTTAAACACAGTTGCAAACAAATAATAATTAATTCATAATTCGTCCTAAACAACAAATTAAAAAATAAAAAAGAGAAAAAAAAAATAAAGAAGCTTAGGTATGTACATAAGTTGATATTTTTTTTCGTCGTATTATACGTATTTATATATTTATATATTGGTACGTCTAAAATGTACTGTGTGAATATGCTGTTACACTCTCGATAACTAATTTTTTGGTTTCCTTTTTTTTTTTTTTTTTTTCTTTTTCTTTTTCTTTTTTGTAAGCAACTTTCGTTCTAAAAGCAGCTGTTAACTGCAAATAAATATTAAAAACAGTCTTCAAATAGTTTCTCTTTGACAGATCTCGTGTGCAGAATTATTTCTTCTGACTTATTAAACTCGTTGCCCAGCTGGTGCATTCTTTCCAGACACCGTGAGCACCAAGCCGTGTTCTTCTCCCTCCATAGACCGTGGAGGCCCTCAGGGGCGTGAAAAGTTACGGATAGGAATTTGTAGCGTTGATTCACCCAATCCCGACTCTTCTAGATCTCCCATGGGTGGATCCGTATCAATATCACGATAATCGAGATCTTCCATGTTTTCCATCATGCCAGTAGTCGAAATTGTTGTTTCGATTCGCTTGATGGACACGTGTTGACTGTCGTCCTTCTGGCATTTAAAGAGTCGCGTCAAAAATACAATGACGATTGGAATCAAGCTGCTTATAGACAGGATGACGCAGATTGCTCCTACCCAATTTGGATAATGAACTTCTTCAGTTTCGCCCTGTAATTATTCAATTAAAAACTAAGTCAGGATTCTTAATAATCTCATCGAGGCATTTTAAATTGCAATTTGCTTTCTTCTTATTGAAGTCGAATCAATAAATCAATTGTAGCGACACTAATGGTAAAAAAAAGGACTTAAATCACTTCGACTGACCTTGTGAGCATCCCATGCTGCGTATTTGGGGGGATTCTGGATTTTAGAAATTACGCTGCTCACGAATACAATAAACATTATCAAAGGACTAACAAAACGCCACAAAATCTGCCAAACTATGTTTGGCCGATCGCCAACCATATCTTCGATGTCATCGCAAAACCTGCCATTAAAAAAAGTAAAATCAATACCAAAAAAAAATCACGCCACCGGTCTCTCTCTTCTAAAGCCAACTTACTTTCTACAGCCGTACACATAAATAACACCGATCGTTTCGAAGAACGCAATCAAAAGTAAACCCATTGATCCAGCATAGTTGTCAAACACAGTGACCCAGTATTCACCAGCTCCGGTGCAAAAAATTAAACCAATTAAGAAAGAAATAACACATATGATACCTATTTAAACATAAAAAAAGGGTTGGTTAATTGAATTGAATTGATTTTACGGTACAAACTTACCCGAAACTACTTCCTTTCTAACTCTAGAGATGAGATTCATGTCAAAAATGTTTCCGACGACTCCTTCAAGAGTGCCAAACATACTACCAAGGCCCAATGTTAACAGCATCATAAAGAAAATAATAGACCAAAATGGAGCGCCAGGAAATTCAACGATGGCTTGTGTAAAAACGATAAAAGCTAGACCGGTTCCTTCTGCAGCCTTTGTAAAATTGTAAAACAAAAATTAATTCGAAGTCAATATTGGTTTTAAATAGTTTAACTATTACCTGATTGAGCAATTCCTGCAAATCACATTCAGCCAATCCATAAATCGTAACATTTTCCATTTTAGAAACGATGTCGTTGTAATCTTCGTGGGTCATATTAGCTGTGGTATACGTTGACTTGTACTCATCGAAGGTTAGTAAATGTTCTATGTTTCTAATGAGAAAAAGTAGCAATTTTTAAAATTTGCGCACAATTTGCTCGACTTTTGTTACCTGTCAATGCACTTGTCGAAATTCATTGTAGCCTTAAAGCCCAGTACAGCAAAGACAACCAAACAGGAGAGTACAGAGGTCAAAGAATTAACTATTGAGACGACGATCACGTCGCGTTTGCAGTCGTTTTTCGGCGGGTTGTAACTCGAAAATGATATTAAAGAACCAAATGCTAAACCAAGTGAATAAAAAACTTGAGTTGCTGCATCAAGCCACACCGCCGCATCAAATAACCGCTCCATCTATACGAAAACAATAAAAACAACATTTTAATTACAACTTTGGAAGTTGGTTGTACAATTTTAAGATCGAAAATGGAAAATTTTAATTTTTCATTTAAAAAAATTAAAAAATTAAAAAAAAGGCAAAAAAGTAATAAACAAAAACGCATTTATTTATTTATTTGTCATGAGCTTGCGTTTTGGGCCCCAGGGAACCCCATTTAAAATTCAGAATTATGTCAATGCGCCTCCACCACGCTTATCTTTGATCAGATCGGTCTGATGTATTCTGACTACAGATAGGGATGCGCTCTTATTAATAATAACCTACCTGATATCTCACCTCCCTCCCCCTCTGCTAAAATTATACCATGTCCGAGGCATCGTCCATCCCTTATTGAGCTCATACTTGGGACAATTTACTCTCTTTTTACAACGTCGAAGGTCGTAAGACGAATTGGGATTTCCTGAACCTGCAAAGCTGTTCACCTGCGCTTAACAATTACTCAAAATGAGTTCGTGACATATTATTGTTTGTTTATTTTCGTTAAATTTAAATATTTTTTGTTTTTATGAAGAAGTGTAGGTAATTGGTCGTCAAACATGTGCTCGTTCGCACGTGCGCAAGTTGTTGCCAACTAGCAATCCAAAACCAGATACTCTGTGGATGATGCCAGACGCATCGATTGCCAAGTAAGTCATGTGACGTGCTTTGCGGGTGTTTTTCCATGACATCACCGATCACACCCACCCTGGCGTAACTCACCGAGCAACGCTCGTACTGCGCATATAATTGGAATGCAAAAAAAATTTTTTTCAAGAATTTATCGTTTGAGAAAGGTATTAAATTGGCAATTGTTTAATTAAAGTGAATTTTAGCGATTTAAAAAAAATATTAAAAATACAAATTGTTCTCAATTGAAAATGAATCAGCTAACTCGGGAGTAAAAATAAATCATAATTCAAAGGTGTAATTTTATCTAGAACACCAGCCAGGCAGGAAGTTTGGGCAAAATGGCTCTCATTTGTGCGCATCAGAACCCACAAACTAAAAGCAAAATCACTAAATAAGTAAATGACTCGCAACAATTTGCACACTACCGCCATTTTAGCCATTCATTACCATTATCAGTGTGTAAAAAATGAAAAAAATTTCATCAATTGGTACCTTTTACAATTGCCCTCCAGTTACACTTAAAGATCACATTTAGTGGAACATAATTTCAAAATTAAGCACTCGGTGGATTGTTTTAAAAATATTTGGCATTATAAAAAATATAAAAGGAGTGTAAAACCTGAAAAATTTAAATTTAAGCTTTTTTTTTGGTGGAAATAGATTTTGACACATGAAAAATAGATTTCTGTACCTTTGGAGTGAACATGTGAATGATTCCAACATCAGATCCTTTCAAAGTTATGGCTCGTCCAAAGAAAATAATAAGGACAACGTAAGGGAATGTTGCAGTAAAATAAACAACCTACAATAAAATCAAAATTTATTAATTGCATAATCTATTTTCTCCCTTCATTTCATTAAAAATATCGATACAAACAACGGATGTTATTTTAAGAATTGCACTCTCGTAACAATTATATCATAGATAAATAAAGAAAATGTTGATTTAGTAAAAAGATAATGATACAATATCATAAAATAAGTGTTTACTGCGGGTACTGTAATATTTGTTCTGTCTTTCAAGCCGCTCCTTAATTGATTTGAAGAAAAATGAATTTTCGATTTATTTATGTGCAACTGCGTACTCATTTCTTGCTTAAAGTCGACGTGGACTTTCATTTCCAATCGATATTATTATTGCTAAATTTATACCATTAATTTGCTTTTACTCAACGTCCAGGACATTAAACACAATAAAAAAAACTTGAATCTATTCTTTAATATTTATCTAACAAAGCATAAACATAATAGGAGTAAAATGCCCAGCACAAACCAGCCGTCGCTAGAAATATTAACATTTACGTTCCTAGTTAAACAAGAAAAAAAAAAACCACCTGATACAACAGTTTTTTTTTTAAATAGGGGATGGTGTAAATGAATTTTCGAAATTACGTCGCAGCAAGCAAGGATCAAATACGTACTCGAGTATAATTAGATGTGAAGTGCATCATTCTATACACCTATCAGGCTGTCAGTTAACAAACAAAACTCAAGGACATGTTAACAATATTTCCGCCGGACACTAGTACTGAACAATAACTTATTAATTTGCTGACACAATGGCAATAATGAACATTTATTACAACCAATATAATATTGCAAATGTGTGAACAGCAGGTTTTGCTGCCCTTGACTGATTGAGCTTCACTGCGTGACCATGTATTGAAAAAATTCATAAATGTGTGAATATAATTGAATATTTCCGAGTTTTTTTTATTTTTTTTATTTTTTTAATCTGTTTTTTTGAATGGAACTTATTAATCTTACGATTTTACATTTTTATCTGAATGGGATTTTTGTAGGACTCATTTTAAACGTGATATTTGATCTCCATCCGAATGAACTCTGCACGTTGATCTAAATCGTCATTTTAAATGCATTTGCAAGTGGTGAAATCCAAACCAAAATTGTTTTATCAAGTTTCTGATAAAAAATTTAAATAAAAATCAAGGTCTTTGTCACGAACATCTTATTAATTAAACAGTATTAAATTTCAGATAATTTAAAAAAAAAAAAAACATATTTCCTCACATCGGTAATTAAAGACGAAATTTTTTCTTTTAGAAATTTCGAGAAATTTGTCATTTTTGAACGAAATTTCTGTAAAATAAAAGAAATCCAAAAAAAGAAAAACTATTTTCCACGTTTTTTTTTCCATTTGGCCCCAACAATAAATAGGATTTGATCACATCACACACGGGCATCATTCAAAACGAATGATGGCCGCCAATTTTGCCCCTTGCTTCAAAGAGCGCGATTAAAGTGAATCGGCGGTCGACTTTTTTATGATTTTTTCTAGAGATATATCTTGCCATAAAACAAAAGCATATTCCTGAAGTTTTAGAAATGAAATACGCAGTTGATATTGCAAATACACCGTAGGAGCGGCTCACCCACCTTCAACTGGGTTTTCTATGGTTTTCCTTAAATGTCAACTACTTACACGTAACTACCATAATTGTGTTAAATTTCCAAACAAAAAATTATCCAGCACAGCAACAATTTCAATGTTAAAATTAAATTTCAGAGAACAATTACCTTTCCAGATGACTGAATTCCTCTCATCATGCATAAATACGTAATAATCCAAGCTGCAAGTAGACTGACAACCATCCACCATTTTAATCCACCACTTTCATCAATAGATGGAGATATATCAATAGCTTTCCGATACCAAAAATAAGCAGTAGCTGAGCTCTTATAACATTCTTCTACCTGAAAAGAAAATTTAAAAGAAAAATATTATTCCCAATTTCATATACAAATATTTTATATTTACCTCAGTACCATTGACAGTTGGACATTCAGCCCAGGGTAACGTTGCTTGAAATGAATTGAAAAAATAGTATAGACACCAAGCGATAATAGTGTTGTAATATAATCCAACGAGAAAAGAGATGACTGTGCTGCCTATTCCTATGCCGCCAATCCATGGATGTATTTTTTGCCATACTCCTATACTTCCCAGTCGCAGTTTCTGACCAATCCCTAATTCAATGAGGAAAACTGGAACGCCTTCAAGTACCAACATGATGAAATATGGTATTAAGAATGCACCTGGAAAAATACAAAGCAAACTAATCGTTTTTATAAATGTAAGGTTTAAAAATTTGTAAATAAAATATATAAACATTGTATTTATCGCGTTTAAAAACTCATTAACTTTGAATGAAGTACGATTAATTAAAAGTAAGAGGAAAATATAAAGTTATATAGTTAATCGAGGGCACGACTTCTGCATTATTTATTTTCAATTATTTTATTTTCATCACTACCGCAATAATTTAAAAATAACTAAACCTTTAGTTTTTTGATGCTCGATTTTGTCACCTCATTTCTATCTCGTGAAAGTTTATCGAATTTTTATCGAACCAAAATAATTCTGTAAGTGCATCATACAGATCAGACCACGCTCTATTTCTAAAAATAACCAATTGGCATAATCGTATGCTAAAATAAGTATAAAAAATTTTTAGATTTTGCGTTTCATGCAAAAATCAAATAAAAAAAGATGTCATTCGTTATATTTCATTATACAAACATGAGATACCTGGTCTCTAAAATAAACGTTTTTGAGGTTAAAAGTGTAATTTCTATTAACCACCTTGAACTGAAGAAAAAGAGAAAAAAATAGGTTTAAACCTTAAACCTGCCATGAAACCTCTCATTGTAAATCGATATCAATTTTTTTTTTTTTTTTTTTTTTTTTTGGTAAAAATTAAATTAAAATGAAGCCTCACAAGTATCGGGTTCTGCCACTGATTCTACCTTTAATAATTTGCAGTTGTAAGTTGAAAATACATAATTATTTTTCGCCAACTTGTCAGTTTCAGTAACAACGACAACAACAACAAAATTCGGAAAAGGAAAAGAAGAAAAAAAAAAACAGGAAAAAAAATGTGTCTTCTTAAAAAACAATTCATGATGTTTATATTGTCTGAAAAACGCCCACCTCCCACGTGTAGACAAAAAATAAAAACAAAAACGAGTTTTTAAAGTAGCTGTTACGAAACGCACTGGGTTTCAAAATATGTATAATCTTTTATTAAGAGTTTAATCTAAAATTAAATCTCAATTTTTTAGAGGATGTCGACACCTACTTTTAAACTTTTGGTAATGGAAAATATCAGCATAAAAACATGAGCTTTGAAAACCCGTTTGCTAATTTAAAAAAAAAAAAAATCCCAGCTTATTTCCAATGAAGATCACGTTGACTTTATTTATAAATTTATTATTAAAAAAAAAAGAGGGAAAAAAAAGACGACATTCCTAAAATATCTATCAAACATTCACCTTCAAATTCTGCTTATTAATATACGTTTCCATAGCGCATACAAATTCTGATTTGGAATTCATTTTTCAAAATTATATAGTCCTTCAATAACAACAACAAGTAGCGAAAAATAAAAATCCCGTTGTGTTTTTCTTATTCCTCATTTTATTGTTCAATAAACTGCAATTCCTGATAAGTAAACTTCTTCCAGCTACTCCGGAAGTGGAATTCCATTTCGGCTTGGCAAAACAGCAAAACCGATTGATTATTCATTTTTAAACGACCAACAACTTAGCCTAAAAATAAAACCGTCAAGTTAAAATAAGCATTAGTTGTTACGCAGGTCGAGATGATGAAAACTTTTAAACTGTCAAAACAGATGGACAATTTTGTCTTCGAAATAAACGTTTTCCTCACATCACACCTGCGATTATTAAATCGGATCATGCAATCCTCAGGTTACAATTGCCAGTTCATGGCAAACAAGATTTAACCCATAAAAACAAATTCAAAACAAATCGGAGACCTGGATTGATCTGCCCAGATAATAACGAACATAAATCGTAATCGTTCTTATTATGGCGTAACAACAAGTGACTGGCAAGGTACCTCGAATTGACTAATAAGAATCAATTGAATGAATTGCAGCCTCACAGCCATTCAATGGGGGTATTCAACCATTTCGATTGATTCAATTAAGGCGATTTATTCCAATTTAAATTTTTTAAAAGATCAGTTAACTTAGTACCAAAGCAGCGCCAATTATTTTACATTATTTTTATTATTTCCTAATGGAAAGTTCATCAAAAATAATAACCGTAATTCCAATAAATAAATGTATAGACAGTCAGAAATTATTTCAGTCCTTCAAAAAAAATTCACTTTTTATAATTTGCATATTCGAATACTTGAAAGGTCAAAAACCAGTTATCTAGTTAAAAAAAAAATAATATCCAAAATTTTCAGAGCAAGGCCGTTTCACTCATCGGTCAAAATAATTAAGACAAAAAAAAAAATCAGGACAAGAATCGGGTTTCATTTGCCAATTTAAAGGAATAAGGTCTTATCACTTTGCAAGTCAGACAGAATCAAGTGATATGGATCCATTTTCATGATCTAAAAATGAATTTGATGTCAAAAAGTAAATATTTGAGCGTTTAACACATTTTAAAAGCGAAACTAACGACTGTCATCAAATCTAAGATGCTTTGTCTTAAAAATTTTGTCTTATAATAAAAAAAACACTTAAAAACACAAACAGCATCGACTCTGGAAGATGTTTCTTAAATTAGCAGAATATCTTTTGGCCTGTGGAATCAAACCAAGACAACTAATGAGATGGGAAAAAAAATGGCAATATGCCAAATACCATAACTAAGTCTGCATTCTTGACACAAATCCAGCAATGCCAAAACAGAGCTGCACAACAGCACTAATGCAAACAAATCTTGAACTTAACTCGCACGATTATCTATCCATTATTGATTTGCTTTCTATTTTTATCATCTAATTCCAAACGTATGGTTATTTAAATTACACCCAACAATAAATTTCATTTTTATTAACATGTTAAATGATAACCGAAACCCTTCACTCTGCAAAGATATACGAAACTTGCGCGTAAATGACGCAAACAACAGTTTGGCCATCAATTTCTTCGGCGCTCCTGTTACAATTACCCACATCAGAGTCGAGTTGACGTCATTTCGTTCAAGGGGGCGTCCACCCGAGTGTTTACAAAATTTAATCGATATATTCATTATGCGCGTCATGTCGCAATGACATCATTGTCCGCGTCACAACCCCAAACACGCCGATCATGCAACAAACGCAAACGATTACGTAGCGAAGTAAATTGCACCATCGCACCAACTGTTAAATACCACAACACTGCTGGAAATGAATGATAACTTAACTAGCCAGACAAAACAAATACGGCCAATGTTTACCGCATATTCGAACCCGAATGTTAAAAATTTAAATAAACAAAAAGGCAATAGAATTTTTTTTCTTTCTTGAATTTCTTAACTTAATGATCTAGATGTTTTAGCCACACCTTCAGAAGTATAAGCTGGTCGTAAAATGAGTTGACATTTCGGGCTGCAACCGGCTTAAATTATTAATGACGAGATAAAGAATTCTTAAAACAAGATACAATTGGAATTTTCCCAAAACATAATTTCGGATATGGTTTAAAGCGCAGGTTAAGTGACACACACTCAAAATAATAAAGGGCCCTCGTTTTCAACCAAAATACTTTATTCAGAATGAGGTCAGTCATCGTCGTGGTGCGCAATTTGACATTCTCTTTAACGTTCGTGAGGATTCAATCGATTAATCCATTGTTAAGTCAATGTGTATTTGATTAATCAATGGAATAGTTATAAAAAAAAAACCGTTCCCTCGATAAATAGTTTTTTTTTTTTTTTTTTTTTTTAAATTCCTTTTGTTATGGAAATGAGAAAAATTATGGTTTGTCATTGTCAACTCAATTGACAATTTAAATTTGGAAAAAAGTGTCTGGAAGAAAATTGTCTGCAATGAATCAGCTTCATAAACAAAACAAAGAAAAAAGAAAAGGGCAAGCTGAGATTTAGGCAAAGCTAAATTTAGAAACTTGTGGTACACAATCCATGGTGTGGAGCCGAGCAAGTGAAAGAAAGAAAGACGAAAAAGGCCCCGATCGAGAATAACTAAAAAAAAAAATCGTCAAAAATCAAAAAATTAGTACGAAAAAAAATAATGACGTATTTACAAGAGCACTAAAACACTTGAAATTGTTTTCCCCAAACACAAAAACAGAGCTAAAATAGGAAAGGGCAGTCGACTTGGAGGTTTCAATGGCGGCAGGTTTTTGTGAAAAAAAGACAGCCAGCCAAACTAAGACCGAAAATAGACTGACCCGAAGGCGAATGACAAGCCATCAAAAAGTAACATTTACTGCCCTACAAAGGAGAAAAGGGGCGAAAAATGAGATCTGCTTCTCCTCAACTCACCTTTTTTTCCATCGTACTTTTGATGACTCTATTTATACTGCTACATAAACATTGACACGTGCTTCAATTTCTAATTCTCTTTTTCTCATTTTAATTAGTTAATTGTCCTCGGATTAAACCTTAAAGTGAAATGACGCATCAAGCAAAATTTCATCACCGATCGAAATTTTCAAATTTCCAATTCGCGATCCGACTAAAAGCCGTCGGATTTTGCAAATTAGTTAAACAACTTAACCCTAGTTAAAAGCGCCGTAACCAATGCGCAAACAAAGCGCGTAGTTAGGTGAATTATTTTCATTAACCGGTATATCTACTTTTCTTTTTTCAATAAAAATTCCAAAAATAACCAACACTCACCTCCACCGTTTTGTTGACAAAGATAAGGAAACCGCCACACATTGCCTAGTCCAACTCCATACGAAATAACGGACATAATAAACTGGATTTTGTTATCCCATGCCGCGCGCTCTTCTTTAACCGGCACATGGATCTGGATGGCGGCTCCGTTTTCATCGCCAGAGAGCGGATTCATTTCTACAAAACTTTGTCCGTTTTCTAAGGAAGTTTTTCTCGACATTATTAACTCTGAGTTTTCCACGTGGCAATAAGAGTGTGCAGATAAAACGACGATAAGTTACCGCCTTTTTCATTCATGAAATTGATTCCACTACACTAGCCGAACCACCTGGAGATGTTCCCTGCGAAAGCAGTCCTAGGAATTCCGTTGGATGTGGCGTGAGATGGTAGAGGAATCTTGCGAGTTTGAGTATTGCCAAGAGATTTTGATGAAGCGCCGAGTGTTATAGTGTAGAAGCTGTGCGGGATTCAGAGGGACTGCAACGATCGATGGCCGGTCGCCGTCTTTACCTAGAAATGGACTGCTCCATGGGGTTGAGAGAGAGTGAGCAAATTGTATACTCGCTACAACACAGGCGGGAATTTTATGACCATTAGACCACTAGATTTTTAAGCAAATGGCAAAATACATGAAAGAACTCTAGGATAAATTCTTAATTTTCGTCCAATACTGAGTAAGTAGGTTGGATAGGGGGAAAATGATGCAATTTTTTTTTCTTTTTTTTTTGCCAATATACGAGAATCGGGTTTTACTAGATAATATTAATTTTATTAATTATTAAAATATTAAAAACGAGTTGTAGTTGAAATAAATGTTTGAAATAAAGTATAGCCGAGTGTTTATTTACTGTACAATGAAATAACGCAATATTTTAACTATTTTAAAACCTGAAATGGTGATGGCAAGCCCTTGAAACCCGAGTAAACCGACTGCGAAAATGTGTTACAAATTGCATGCAGATTGCCAGACAGGTGACCTCAAGTCTCGCCCAACAGAACACGGCTCCCGTATAATTTAACCCGACTACCTGTTGAATCGGACGATTGTTTAAGTACTGATTACATGAAACGCAATATTTTTAACAGTGGAGTGTGACAGTAATTTGTGTGCACCAGATGTCGGTGCGGCCATGTGGGCGAGAGCACGTATCAGTCACAGCAGAATTTAGTTATGTAATTGGAGTTTGAAATTAAGTCTTTGATGAATTTTCGTCCAAGGTTAAGATTTTGAAATATTTGTCATTTTTATTTTTGGTTGCAAAATTGAGTGCATATTTCATAATATTGTCGAAAGGGGGAGGTAGTGTACCCACAAGAAATATTTTTTTTTTTTATTGAATCTGACTTTTTCACGTTAAGAAAAGGTCCGATATTTGTTTCGTTCCTGGTACATAGTTTTGCAATAATTTTCGAACACCATTAAAAGGTACTTTATTTCAACAGCAATTATAATGTTTGCAAATATCAATAAAACGGAAACATAAAAGTTTCCAACCTGATCCGTTGTTGAAAAGAGGACAAATAATAATTGATATTAAAACGAAATAATGACTATTTTTCAGTTTTCATTATCAATTAATTAGTATTTGTAATTGCTATTAGTTACGGTAGTTAAGAAAGAATACAAAATAAAAATATTTGTAATTGGAGCGTTTTTGTTATGATTTGTAGTTTGAAAATCTGCCATCAGTTGTCGCTAATCTATAAACCTTCCACAACGTTCAGCGTGCGTCCGTCGGCTTTGTCCGCGGCCAATTTTGTCGCAAAAATTTAGGATTATTCTTAAATTTTTGTAACGTACTGTGAAATAATTTGTTTTAGATTTTGCCCGCCATCAAGTCAACTACAATGGTAATTTATCACTTTCATTATGTTTTTAACCGCTTAAAATAACTTAAAAACACAACTAAGCCTAACGGGGCAAAAAGCCGGGAAATCTGACAACCAAATTAACAAATTGTTTGAATCTTCAATTTCAGACGGTGGGAAAGAATAACAAGATGCTCCAGCATCTCAACTACAGAATGAGGGTCATATTGCAAGACAGCAGGACCTTTATCGGAACTTTTAAAGGTAACTTTTGACAACTCGTGTGTGTCGGTCAAGAAAAAATGTAACCCAAACCAACACTTTTCGTTTCAGCCTTTGACAAGCACATGAATTTGATTCTGGGCGATTGTGAAGAATTCAGAAAGATAAAACCGAAAAACAGCAAACAGCCAGAACGTGAAGAAAAAAGAGTATTAGGTCTAGTTTTATTAAGAGGAGAAAACATTGTTTCGATGACAGTTGAAGGACCACCACCTGCTGAAGTAATAATAACTAAACACAATTTTGCAACCATTCCACCCAATATTAATACAAATTTAAACTTGTAGGAAGGAATTCCTCGCGTGCCTATTCCAGGGGCTGCGCCTGGCCCGGGTATCGGCAGAGCTGCTGGACGTGGAGTCCCAATGGCACCAGTTGGCGTAGCACCAGCAGGTTGATTCTTAAAGCTCATTCTTAAAAACAAATTTTAAACAATTATTTTACTTTATCCAGGTTTGCAAGGACCAGTACGTGGAGTGGGTGGTCCATCGGCCCAAGTGATGGCCCCACAAGGTCGTGCGATGGCACCTCCGCCGCCTCTACGTCCTGGGATGCCACCAGGGACAACTCCTCCCAGAATGGGAGCTCCTCCACCGGGTGCTCCACCAGCTATGGGAGCGAGACCACCGGGTATGATGGGACCACCGCCAGGAATGATGGGTAAACAATCGGATCGATTAATTATTTGTAAAAGCTAATTTTCGTTGTATTTATTTAAGGAATGGCTCCTCAAATGGGACGTGGTATGCAGCCACCTATGGGTTCACAGCCAAATTCGATTCGTGGCGCTCCACCATCTGGTATGTGATTTTTAAAATGGATCGGAATGATTTATTTAATAAACTAATCTCTTATTAGGTCCTCCACCAGGAATGCGTCCACCTCCAAGGTCTTGAACCCAGTAAAATTGAAGTAACCATGATTTCATACAGTGAATTCAAACAACCATTTTTTCTTATGTTCTATGGTCATAAAGTTTTTATTTTTGTGTTTTCTTTAATAACAATAAAATGTTTTAATAACTTACAAAGTGCTTTATACTTTCGTTATCACATTATTGAATGAATTAATGAGAACCAGTTGATATGCAAATGAATATTAGGGTATCAGTAGTCCTGAGTTTGCGGAGATTTCACAGAGAAATCGAACTACCATATCTTCGGTGAAAAGTTACAATAAATTGTAATTAAAAAATTTATAAATACAGTTTTCTAAAAATTTATAATTTATTTAAAAACAAAAGAAATGCGAAGGTTTAAGTTCCGTTTATTTGGGGAGTAAATAATTTCCAATTTCTCCGCTCGATGACCGATAGCTAGATCTAATAATCATCATTTCAATAAATAATAAATCCTTTTCAAATTCTTTCACACAATCGTTTCGCCAAGGCAACACAATCTTTAAAATTTGTCGTTTTTTTTTTTGTAAAAAAATAACTTGCTTTAGCTCTCCTTATCATGGGCGCACTTCCTCTCACATCTATGTACACTATATATTTAGGAATGACACAGTTACAAAGAAAAAAAGAATAAAGCGTTGATCAAACCAGGTCGAATGAATAAGGGGTGCTGCGACTTTTCAACCTGTTGTTTAGATGACGTTCGATGTACTTCTTTATTTCCGAAACCCAAAATACTGAGGACGTAAGACCCAAGAGAAATAAAATATCTGCACAACAAATTTTCTCAATTATTATTTTTGATAACAAAACAACAAAACAAGATTTTTCTACCTGTGAAAAGAAGTGATTCAGTAAGGAAAACGTTTTGCAATGGCGGGAAATATATGACCAGCATCTGCCCAACCACTGAACCAAACACAGCCAGTAGGAACATCCGATTCGAAAAAAAACCAATTGTAAATATGGACTTTGTCTAAAAAATGTATTTTTTTTAAAAAATCGTATTAAATTCACAAATACAACGATTGTTAATACCTGAGATCGACAACTAAGAGCATTAAACATATCGAAAAACACAAAGCAGGTAAATGTCATCGTTTGATCGCGTGGAGTTATTTTATCATCGGCCATCTGAGAAATTAATATAAAAAAAAATTCATAACAAATATTAATACGAATTACTTTTAAAATCGTTTTACCTCCTTGATAAAGACCCATAACGTTCCTGCGATAATAATTACAGCCGAAAACAAAACATTAGCAATTAGAGCTTTTGTAATCATCGGCTGTTTAACATTCCTCGGGGGCTGTTTAATTACGTCATGGTCCACTAGCTCAACACCGAGGCTGGAATTAATTTTTTTAATGGTTAAAAAAGTTTTAAAACAAACTTTCCATTTTATTTAACCTTTGCGCTGGCGGCCCATCCATTATAATATTAATCCATAGAATTTGCATCGCATTAAGTGGATTAGGAATTTGCAATAAAGTAGATACTGTAATAAGAGATAAAGCTGCAATGCTCCTAAAAAGACAAAAAAGACAAAATATTGTAAAAAAACAAAACAAAATAACAGCACAATTTTAAAACAACTTACGTGCTTAATTGAAATCGAACAAAATTACGAATGTTATGAAAGATTCCTTTGCCCTCCTCGATAGCGCACCTAAAATACCATCACACTGTTAATAACAATATGAGAATTATTTTTGTTCAAATTTACATAATAGTATGGAAATCATCATCCACTAAGATCATATCGGACGCTTCCTTGCACACATCCGTTCCATTTTTCCCCATTGCGATACCAATATCTGCCTTTTTAAGTGCCACGCCATCATTTACTCCATCGCCAGTCATTCCTACCACCGCTCCATTTTTCTGTAATGCCTTCATTAAAAAAAATACATCACTACCATGAATCCAATGTAAATTTTGATTAATTTACTTTGACAATCCGTAATTTATGTCTGGGACTCGCTCGATAAAAAACAGCCACTTTGTTTATTCGTTTTTCTAACTCGTAATCGTCCATTGTGTCCATCTGTTCTCCCGATAAAACTTCACTGCCCACGGTAGCTAAACTCAACCGTGATGCTAATCCAAAAATAAAGACATTTAATATATTAAAATTTAATGTTTTATTTACGTTTTTCATTTTTGAATACCTATCGAACATGCAGTTTCCTCCGAATCTCCAGTGAGCATTTTTATAACAACACCACTCTCTTGCAGCGTTTGAATGCACTCTCGAACACCTATTCGAGGAGGATCCAACATGCCAACCATGCCTACAAACGTCAATTCCTCTAAATCTAAACCCATTGCTGTCGCCAAAACTAAACAAATCCAAAAACAATTGAATATTTACAGAAAAATAATTTACTTTTCTCATTTACCGCGTAATCCTTGTCTTCCTAATTGTTGAGCAGCTTCAGTATACTGGTCCATTTGTTTTTGAGTTAACTTCTGTACCGTTTCATGGTCAAAATACGAGTTGCATTGTTGCAAAACCCTTTCTAAGGCACCTTTTACAAAATATATTTCTTGTTTGTTCTATTATAAAATTTAAATTTAAAAATAAACAAACAAATGTGACCATTTTATTATTACTTTCTTAAAAATTACTTTTCTTACCATTCCATATTTGGGTACACATTTCACTGCCATAATCTTTTGTTCAGACGAGAATGGCATTTCCTGTACGCGCACATATCGTTCTCTTTCTCCATACATATCCATCTGTAATTAAATAATTAAATAAATACCCATAATTACACACACACACAAGGCAATATACCTTCAATCCTACGGACAACAATGCACCTTCAGTCGGCTGACCGCATAAATTACCACCAATTATCGTAGCATTATTGCAAATACATCCCACCTCAACTACTTTAGCTATACTGGCCATAACTCGCATTTTGTCTTCGCTCTTTGATAATACAATTTCCCCTTCGGCGTTATACCCAACTCCCGTTACTTGAGCGTGATGACCATCTGACGTGATAATATTTGTAACAGTCATTTCGTTTTGTGTTAATGTTCCAGTTTTATCTGAGCAAATAACATTGACACACCCTGAAAAAATAAAATAAAAAAATAAAATGATTAAATCTGTAAAATTAAATACCGTATTAAAAAAAATATATGAAATCCAAACCTAATGTTTCGACAGTTGGTAGTTTCTTTACAATAGCTTTCCTTTTTGCCATTCTGGTCACTCCTAATGCCAAGGTTACGGTTACTACAATCGGCAGTCCTTCAGGTATAGCTGCAACTGCCAAACTGTCATAAAAATGGTTCAAATTATTATTAAAATTAAAAAAACAACATCATCCATTTTGCTTACCTGACCCCAATATTAAACATGTCTAATATTGGTCGGCCTTGCAGCCAACCCATAAACATAATAAAGCCGATAATTCCAAACGAATAAAACGATAACTGCTTGCCTAATGTGTCCATGCTTTTTTGTAACGGGGTTTTCGGGGACTGTAAAACGAGTAACGAGTCAATAAAAGATTCGACATCCAAATAAATGTTATTTACCTCTTCGGATTGCATCATTTTAAAAACATCGCCAAACTCGGAATTTTCTGCATCGTTTATAACGATTCCTTTCCCATTTCCATTTCTAACTAATGTTCCCATAAAAGCAATGTTTTTCCTGCTACTAATTCCATTTAACTTTCCGTGAGTAATCGCATTCGTGATTTTCACAGCGGGCTCCGTTTCGCCGGTGAAGCTGCTTTCGTCGATGGCTAAATCAATCGCTTCGACCAGCCTTAAATCGGCCGGAACTCGATCTCCGATGTTAAGTTTAACTAAATCTCCAGGAACTAAATTTCGGGCTAAAAAATTTTCGACGTGTCCTTCGCGTATGCTGCAATAGATAAATCCAAAATCAGCCTAAAACGTAAAATAATTTCCATTAACTCGACGTACCAATGACAAGTGGGTGGAACTAATTTCGTCAATTCTTCTAACGACTTCTCTGAACGGTATTCTTGAACAAATGCCACAGTAACAACAATTACAATAGCCTAAACACAAAAAATAATTAATTATCCAACCAATTTCTCGAACAGATCAATATACATACAGTTGTAATGCTGACAGCGTCATCTATTTGTTTCATGCACACGCTAACCACAGCTGATGCTAACAGGAGGAGGATTAATGGGTTTTTGAACTAAAAATAAACACAAATCTGTTTTAAAAAACAAGAAATTCGTAATTTATATTTATTTTATACTTGTTCTAAGTATTTTTTCCATAATGGTTCTTCAACTTTCACTTGAAATTCATTAAATCCATAGAGTTGCTGCCTTCGCTCGCATTCGGCCCATGCGAGTCCTTTGGCAGTGTCAGATGATAAGTAAGCAGCCACATCTTCGATACCGAGACCGCAAGCTTGTTCCGAAGGCAGCCAGAAAGGCATTTTTTCTTGCTCCTATTTAAAAAATGAAATTATGCGAATTATGACAAATTTAATTACATAAACTTGAATACAGCCATCTGCGTATGTACTAGGAAATGATGTGTAAAAAGATTTTTCCTATTGCCATGTTAACAAATGTTAGAAATATCAGTGAAAGACCAAACTTCCGTTGATATTTGCTGACATTAAAGATGTTTCACATCCTCTTTTCTTTTGTTTATTATCGTAATCGATGCTTTTATGTTAATAATAGAATAATTTTCATTAAAAAAAAATGATATTCAATCAAATCAAACGAACATTTTCCTCTTTCTCATCACTTCAGTTCAATTTGCGATCAATGTGCGATAACAATAAAAATTAATTGCCAGTAATTTTGAGTTAGAAATGTTTTTTTTTAAAAAAAAGCCATTTTCAATTTCCTGACAAGACTGATAATAAACATATTTATAAAACCCGCATCTGGCTGAATAAAAGTTAATCCTTGTTGATAGAAAATGACGTCCGTAAAAATAAATTTTTTCAAGTAAAACATTCAATTCAATTTTTCACATTTTACGACCTATCATCCGCCGCGGTGTAAATAATTAATAATTTACACAGCAGGAGATGCTGTATTTATCTAAGTAAGTAGTAAATTAGAATGTAATTTTATCCATTAAAAAACGCAAATTCGAGTTATCAACGCTAATAAATAGAAATTAAGGGATTAAAAACGAATAAAAATAGTTATTGGAAACCTAATACTCGTGATAAAGCTTAAAGTTCAAATAATTCTAAAAAATAGAATAAAATAAAATAAAAACATAATAAAAAATAAATAAAAAAAAATAAAAATTGATTTGTAATTCTTACTATTAAATTACTTTCTTCGTCCTCAGAATCACACTCGCAATCGGACGGTTCTTGCACGAAACAAAATGCCATGACTTTCTTACTGCATTAAAAATGAATAGTGTTTCCTCTAGATCTCGCGTATAATTTTTGTACTGTTTTTTTTTTTTTTTATATTTTTATATTTTTTTCCCTTTCACCACATACTATCTTCAGGAAGTTTCAAATGATTTCTAGCGAAAAATGTCTGCACTTTATTTAATAACCCCAATAATTAGCGAGTAAATTACATCTTTATTAGATACAGCAGCTGTGTGTTAAGGTGGTGTTAAGGTGGTTCAAACGTATTCCACGTTTACAGCTCCAATCATCGACATACGAGATATCTATTGCCGTCTAAATTATTGAGAAAACTGATCTTTATAAACACTAGAGGCGTTTTGTTTGTGATTCATCATGATCTATCGAGATATTTTTTTCCTTCTTGGTAAAATGAACACCCTAAACAGAGACATTTCTAGCCACGTTATTAAATTGAAAAACCTCTCAAATGTTGGATTTTGGACAGGACTAATGTCTATCTAATAACACATGTGTTAATATTTAATCTAGATCAGCTTATAGAGCTGAGTAACTAATGGGAGTTTTCAGCTTTGTAAACAGTTTAGTTGCCCAGTATTCATCGATCGTTCAACCGTCACTTCTTACTCGTTATTTAGTCCATCAAGCATTGAAAAATTGTTTTAACAGTCATTAACTATATGGTCGACATATGAGTAATCAGCTCAGATGGTAATTTCTTTTTACCTTTTCGCTATATGTAAACTTAAACATGTGGAAAGAGATTATTACAACGTAAAAAAACAAACAAACCTGTTCAGTTAGTGTGGGAATTTCCACTGACACAAACTTATCAGAAATTATATAGTAAATTAAATAGACTTCTATATATATATATATAATTTACGTTATATAACAATTCTACCCACGTTAAACTTTGAATGGTTTTCATTTAATTTTCTTTTCCAAGCGATTTAATAGAGCGTATAATAGTTTAATAATTTCTTTAGATGACAGTTTTGGTATTTAACAATACTCAATCATCCACTGCGAATTTTGTTGAAATATATCATAAAAAACGCTCATTTAATAGCAAATTGTATTCCAAAATAGAATTTTGTAACATCATCAAGTTGACACATGATAAGCCTACGATCACATATTCTTAAAGACGCTTGCTTAAGATATTGTATACCAACGTGGTTTGTCCTCATTTGTACATCCCCGACTGTTGCGCATTTCGTAGAAACACTACAACGTTAATTTGCGTGGCTTTTAATTTTTTTTTAAATGAATTATGTAATTAACCCAGAAAAATCTGCTTTTTAAGCCCAAAATCATACCATTGATCGGTTAAAAAATGAATCCGAACTTACGTCAAACGAAAAGGAGTCATGTTTCTTCTTTTTGGAGACCTCGTGAATGTCCACCAAGTGAGCAAGGTCCTCACACTTCATATTCTCGATAAAAATTCATTTGAACAGCGCCGACATTGAATACCACTCAAAATATTTCAGTCAATCCGGAAGTGGGAAAACGTGAAATCGAAGCACGCGCACTAAGCTTACCTAAAACGTGAATAATACTAAAAACTTCCGCTAAAAATTCATTCTTTTAAAAAAAAAATTTTCATTTGTATTTGAAGGAACGAATTAGAGTTGAAATTTTTATAAAAATGAATAAAATACAACAATAATAAACGACAAACGGGGAAATCGGTCTGCCGTCTAGAGAGTGAAAGCGTAACTACTTGTTACCTATTTTAGCGTCACTAGATTGTTCTTACCTGAGAGTGAAACTTGATTAAAATGAACGTGTCGTCAGGCTTAGATAATTTGATACATATTGTCTGTTTACTATATCAATGACAAAAACATGTCTTCGTTTGTTAACAACGCAATTCTAAATACTTTTTACATTTTTTCTATTTCTGTTGTGGGCGAATGTCAAATAACAACGTGGCCCACTTCAGATATTAATGCGACCGCAGATGCAACATCAAATAGGTAACGACCTAACTTAACTTACCGTACGCGACGTTGATTGTCATTAATCGTTTCTTCTAGAAATGAAACACTTGCTTCCACTACCCAAGTACCAACAACACAACATGATCCAGTATTACCTCAAAAAGGAGAAGCTGAAGAAGAAAAACATAGTAGTATGACAATATTTTTTGTTCTTATGGTTTTAGGTAAACAAGATAATATATTAATAATTTTACTTACATTACTAAACCTTTTTTTATTTTTAGCACTCTGTATATTATTAATTCATCTTGTGATACAGAAGAAGCTGCGATTTTTACCTGAAAGTGTGGCAGTTGTTTCGTTGGGTGCTTTTATTGGTCTGTTATTACAGCTTATGTCTAGTCAAAATGTCGGCAACTGGCAGGTAATTAAAGTGAAAATTGTATTGCTGGAATTAGAAATTAAATTATTTCTTTCTTTATCTCAGAAAGAAGAAACATTTCCACCGACAACATTTTTTCTTGTGTTGCTGCCACCAATTATATTTGAATCTGGATATAATTTGCATAAGGTTAAACTGAAAAATATAAAAAATCGAATTTTAATCGAATTTTTTAAAATTTATTTCTCAGGGTAATTTTTTTCAAAACATAGGATCCATTACAGTTTTTGCTGTTTTTGGAACTTGTGTTTCCGCGTTTGTGATAGGCGGTGGTGTGTATTTATTGGGCGTTGTACGTTAAATAACTATAGTAATTAGTTGTGAAAAATATTGACATTTGTATAAAATAATTTATTTAGGCAGACGTAGCTTACAAACTAAGTTTCACTGAAAGTTTTGCGTTCGGAGCTTTAATTTCAGCAGTCGATCCTGTTGCTACATTGGCTATTTTTACGGCACTCGATGTTGATCCTGTTTTATACATGTTGGCATTTGGAGAAAGTGTTCTTAATGACGCAGTCGCGATTGTCTTAACCAAGTAAAACAAATGCGATCAATATATCAGTGTATATACATGCATATATATATTTTTTTATCTCAGTCGTAATGAGTTATCGTTTTAGTACCGTTTTAGAACTATCGAAACCTGGGTTTGCCAGTATTTCGTCGTCTCAAGCCCTGATACATGGAATTGGACGATTTTGTCTCATGTTTTTCGCTTCAGCTGGAATTGGTGTCATTTTTGCTTTAATGAGTGCTTTGGTAATTTGTAACTGTTAACGTAAACAACATTTCTTGACATTTTCTATCTCAAATTTAAAGCTTCTGAAGCATGTGGATTTACGAAAAAACCCTTCGTTAGAACTGGGAATGATTTTTGTTTTTTCTTACGCTCCTTATGGATTAGCTGAAGGATTACACCTATCTGGTAACAACTTAAAAATAATTTTTTAAAGTATTTTCATTTTGTATTGTTTGTTTAGGAATTATGGCTATTTTGCTTTGTGGAATTGTCATGTCACATTATACTCATTTTAACTTATCACCAATAACCCAACTGACTGTTCAGCAAACCTTTCGAACGATGTCCTTCATTGCAGAAACTTGTGTTTTTGCTTATCTTGGAATGGCAATATTCAGTTTTAAACACATGTTTAAACCGTCTCTCGTTATCTGGAGCGTGGTATGCCAACAGCCACACTTTTACTTAATTTTACTTAACTATACTTAAATTAATGAATTAATTTTTATTTAGGTACTTTGCCTATTAGGGCGTGCATTGAACATTTATCCTTTGGCGATTTTATTAAATTATTTCCGAGAGCACAAGATCACCAAGAAAATGATGTCAATTATGTGGTTTAGTGGTAAAGATAATGTGCCAACTTAAATAGTTTCAATTAAATCGCATATTTGCTGTTTATAGGTTTACGTGGTGCTATTGCATATGCTATTGCGTTGCATTTGGAATTCGAGGACGAGACTCGTCACGTTCTTGTTACAACAACCTTGTTTACTGTGTTATTTTCTATTGTCGTTTTTGGAGGTTCGACTATATTTTTACTAAAGTTATTGAAAGTAGATCAAGTTAGTTCTAAACGTCGTCGGCGAACTCACGATAAAGAAATTTCACTCAGTAAAACTAAGGAAATGGTGAGTTGTAATGCTTTTTTTTTTAAATTTTGCGAATTTACAAGAAGAAATTTGAATTTAGGGTCACGCTGTTGACACGGAGCACTTGTCGGAGTTGACTGAAGAAGAATATGAAGTCAACTTCATGAAATCCAATCTGAAGGGTTTCGTTAAATATGATGCCAAATATTTTATTCCCTTTTTCACACGTCGTTTTACGCAGGAAGAACTGAGGGAAGGGAAATCTCAAATGAGTGATTTGACCAATCAATGGTACCAGGCCATTCGAGTATCTCCGTCCGAATCGGATGGGGAAGTTGAACTTGTTCAGAATTTTCAAAGTTAATGTTTGAAATTTCTCAAGAGGAAAACAGACTTTTTTTGTTTTATTTATTTCTATTATTTAGAGTTTAAAAAACTGTTTTATCAATTCAAAAGTTTATGATTTTTGGGTGCAATTAAATATGATTTATCGTTTCAATTGTTATTTTGTAAAGAAAACTGATATAAGACAAAAAAATTAATTTTTATTGAAATAATTATTACCATACATTATCACTTATTCTCTAAAGCAGCGTTTCTCAAACTGTGCTCCGCGGAGCCCTAGGGCTCCGCAAGACACCTCAAAGGGCTCCGCGAGGTACCTCAAAGACATAGAAGAACTATGTAAAAATAGGATTAGGGGCTCCGTGAAAATTTGTACGCTTTTGGAGGGCTCCGCAGCACATTGTGCAAACTTTAATTTCGCGCTAATCAATACTTCTGCATACAGTAGTACATTGAAAAGCGCGACAAAACGTCGCGTTGTTGCGACTAAGGTTGCGACACGTTGGTGCGACGTTTGTCCTAGACAGCAATTTTGCAACATTAAAACAAAACAAAAACCAACAGACCCAACATTGCTTACTCGTTTACTTAAACTTAAACAGCATAATATTGATAAGCGCGAAAAATGAATTTTCGCAATGGCCAGTATTGATAAGCGCAACGTCGCACTTCTAATAGAGCCGTATTCAAGTAACCTTGGTCTACTCCTGTGTGCTATTTTCACCCTCTAATAAGGGGGTGGATGGACTGATCACAGATTATACAGATACCCAGCTCAGGATAAACTGTGAAACTAATCTGTGGACTGATAGCTAAGAAGCGTGTCCTGTTAGGTGTGCTTAAAACCTTTTAAATTTATAAAATTTAGTCCGCGTTTAAACCGACAGAATGGGGAGTAAGTAAAAAAAGCAATTTTTTCTCATTTAAACTGTCACAAATAAGAAAAAATTGGCTTTGGTCAAGATTGAACAGCTGCAACGTGGCGTTACTGTTTAGGCATAGCCGGGCAAATAAGCCGATTTTTCAAACGTGGACATTTAAACAGAAGCATGTAACCAAAAACGAACGTTTAAAACCACACCACGCGCACAACTTTTGAAATTTCTGCGAATAATTGTTGATTTTTAAATTTCCAGTTAAGTTCCTCGAGTACGTAAAACCGTTTTGCGGAATTTTACCAGAAATTGCGAAACCAGAACGAAAGGTCACTAATTACAATTCGCCAACAAAGCTAAAATCTTATTAATATTTAAAAAAAATTATAGATCCAATTTAAAGAGAGAGTACTATGGACAACTATCGCATTAGTCATATTTTTGGTTTCTTCTCAAGTAAGATATTTTATCTCGAATTACCGAACAAAAATGAAAAAACACATTATTGATTATGAATACCGGAAATGAACATTTTTCAGATTCCATTATTTGGCATAATGTCGTCGGACTCGGCAGATCCATTTTATTGGATGAGAGCTATATTAGCTTCTAATCGAGGGACGTTGATGGAGTTAGGTGTCTCGCCTATTGTAACATCTGGTTTGATTATGCAACTGTTGGCTAGTGCAAAAATTATCGAAGTTGGTGACTCTCCGAAAGACCGGGTACTGTTCAACGGAGCTCAGAAATGTGCGTCATTAAAAACAATAGATTTTTTTAAATTTCATTTTTTAAATTTTCAAATTGTTTAAATTTTCAGTGTTTGGTATGGTAATAACAGTTGGTCAAGCTATTGTTTACGTCATGACAGGAATGAATGGTGATCCAGCAGAAATTGGCGCCGGTGTTTGTCTGCTTATCATCATTCAAGTAATTTCATCCTAAAGTGTGTGTTTTGAAAATTATTTAATTTTACCAATTGCTTTTTTCAGTTGTCTATTGCTGGACTCATTGTACTGCTGTTGGACGAATTGTTACAAAAGGGTTATGGACTGGGGTCTGGTATTTCCCTCTTTATTGGCACAAAGGTCTGCGAAACAATTGTTTGGAAAGCATTCAGCCCGGCCACGGTTAACACTGGACGAGGTATTGGGAAATTATTATTTTTTTTTTAAATTGACTTTTTTTAAAAATTGCTTTAAAAAAAATATTTTTAAAGGAGTTGAGTTTGAGGGAGCTATCATTGCATTGTTCCATTTGCTTGCCACTCGCTCTGATAAAGTGAGAGCTCTTCAGGAAGCACTTTACCGTCCACACTTGCCCAACTTATTGAACTTGATCTCAACAATTTTAGTCATTTCATATATTATATACCTTCTAGTAAGACCGTTTCCAAGCGTCGAAGACACATCTAATTAATAACGGTCGTGTGCATTGTTTTTAGGAATTCCATGTCGATCTCCCGATCAAATCTGCGAGGCACCGTGGCCAATCCAGCAGCTACTCGATTAAATTATTCTACACGTCGAATATTCCAATTATTTTGCAAAGTGCTCTCATATCACACTCGTGCGTGATCTCCGAAATGTTGGCCGTAAAATTCGGGGACAATTTTTTCATCAACTTACTGGGAGTGTGGGCCGTCGTAGGAGACGGTGGCCCTGCACGATCGTATCCTATCGGCGGTCTGTGCTACTACTTGTTTCCACCCAAAAACTGAGCGCACATTTTGGCAGATCCATTCCACGCTGTACTATATATATTTTTCATGCTGAGTTCTTACGCGTTCGTCTCGAAGATGTGGATTAAAGTGTCGGGCTCAAGTGCCAAAGATGTAAAAATTTAATAGCAATTGTTACGGTAACAGTAATAATCATTTTTAATAATTGCAGGTTGCTAAGCAGTTGAAGCAACAGCAGATGGTGATGCGGGGTCATAGAGAAAAATCTATGATAAATAAATTGAATAGATACATTTCCACTGCAGCAGCGGTTGGTGGTCTGTGCATAGCAGTAGTGTCAGTTTTCGCGGATTTCTTGGTTACATTTTATAATTTGTCAAAAATTAACATTTTCAAATAAAATGAAAAATTGTGTTAATTTTTTTTGCAGGTGGGAGTGGAATCCATTTAGCCGTCACAATCATTTACCAATACTATGAGATATTTGTGAAGGAACAAAGTGAAATGGGTGGCTTGGGAACCCTGCTCTGCTAAGATAAGGTTTACCGGATGATAATGATGTCTTCATCAAACTGTCAAAAATGGCTATAAAAGATAAACCTTGGCTCACATTTGAATGAAAATTTTGGGATTTTTTTTTTTATACAGGGTGTTTACTTAATTACTATTCGGCCAGATAATTCCAAAACGCAAAATGTCATCAAAATTCTGATGATAT
>JAQIXU010000315.1:0-41175 GCA_034701245.1 Strigamia transsilvanica | reverse complement strand
CGTTATACAGCATTTTGCTTTACAGCCAACTTTTCGGGAACCGATCTAGGCCGTTAACCAAGGGTTGAGTGTATTTAAATCAACAGTGATGAGTTTCTATGGTCGTCCTTCCATCTCCATCTATTAGCAAAAACTCGCATTAATTTGAAAATGTTGAGGGTCTGTACAGACATTTATGATAAAAATGTGATACATTTATGATAAAAATGTGATACATTCATGATAAAAATGTGATAGATTTATGATAAAAATGTGATTTATTTATTTGCAGGAATAATACTGAATTAATGCTGTTTGATGTATTTTTTGTTGTTAGGTGGTCTAATCTGCATTGTAATGAGAGAAGAATATTTAACATTAGTTAGCGATTATGCGGGTAATCAGTTAGAAAACTACATGCACGATCTAGAAGAAAAACAAGAGTGGAAACAAATCTCACGTACAGTAACTCCCAATTACTCCTTCCAAAAAAACGGAGTTGTTTATATGTACAAGGTTTTGGCTGCAAATTAATTAATCAAACTTTTTAAATTTGAAATATGCAATTATTTAAGTAATTCCATTCAACGGACAACAAAATGTCAAACTACATTGCATAAAAAAAATAAAGGTGTACTGCTTATAATGATTATAAAACTTGTTTACTAAATTTTTGCCTTGAATAAAAATTGCAGTCCCATAAGAAATTTATTTTATTGCAAAACAAGAAACATATTAATCATTTACAGTTTTAGAATAGAATGTACAAGTTATGCTATAGATTATTTCTGCAATTGCAAAATCACCGTCTGAAATCAATATAATAATTTATTGATTTTATCTTATTGCAATGAACGAGGGTTCGTTTACACTTGCGGCATTTTGCAACTGACCTGAGCCACTAGTGATATGGGGTTTGTTTGCAACTGGAATGCAGCCTATAATTCTTTATTTCAATGATGAAAGCAAATGGGTTGATTTAATGTTTGGGATCAGTAGGATGATCCATCAGCTATAAACTTACCATTAGTTATTTGAATTAAAATGCGAAATGGAATAGCAGAATAAAGAAATTGTTAAAAGCAATGTGGACGTGTATATAAAAACATCTATCTCAATGCACACCTTCTTTGTGATAATAATAAAATGATCGTTTTGACCACTGAAGATGATCGCATGCTCGAAAGGCCTATGGTTTGATTAATTGTTTGTAGTTTAATTAGAAGCGCCATCAATGTCATTAAAATCATTTTATTATGTGGACGTATAGTTTACCTTAAGTGAATAAATCGGCGAGGAATTGCAGATACGAATTAAAGGAGTGGAAAAGGGGAAAAAAAATTAGGCCAAATGTGAAAGTTCGCTCTCCATAAGAAAGAAAATATGTTGAAAAATTTCAAAATCGAAGAGACGATGAATCTGTAGATTGAAAATAAACTCTACCAAGTAAAATACTTTTTTTTTAAAATTAGAAATGTGGAGTGCTTTGTAAAGTACTGATAACTTGTGTTTAAAAAAATTGTAATAAAATCAAAAATATATCAAAAAATAGGTGAAATCTTTTTATTAGAAAAATGCATATTAGATTGAAATATCCGCAAAACAAATTTTCAGAACGATAAAAAAGGGGCTTACTAATTACAGCAAAACATTGTGAATCATTTGATCTGAAAATAAAAATAAAAATTTATAAATGGCGTATATTTCATTTCACAAAACAAACAAAAAAAATGAAATTAATTGACTAAATATTATATTGCAGAATAATTTTAACTGTGTCAAGGTAAATTATGTTAAAAGTTAATTTCTCAATTTCCTTCTTCAAGACCAGTCAATAGAAGGCAATTTACTTTTTTTTTAAATAAACTATTATTACTGCAAGTCTTAGTGTGGTATTTAGTTCATGGCAATGAATGACGTCACACCTTACAAACAAGATTCCCAAAATTGAAATACTAAATAATTATTACCTATGTTTTTAGTTTAAGCAGGCGGCGGTGGAAGACATGCTTTCTTGCATTTGTCATCTTTGCATTCTTTTTGACAAAGACAAACAGTTTTACTGGTGTTACATTGATTGTTGCAGGCGGCGGCTTCTTTTTTCTCAACAGTCATGCAAAACCCAACGCAGACTGGTAGATTATTTTCGCAGTAGTTTTCCACAGCTCTATAGCATTTTTCGATGCAAGCTCCGTCAGTCGCTTGACATTTAGTACTGCAGATGCAAATTCCGTTGTCCTCGTTACAAATACTGCCGCAGGATGCCTCGTTTTGACCACCAGCTTGGCAATATTGTTTGCATTTGCCCAGCTCGGAATTGCAAGCCTCTTCAGGATTCGGGGCGGCAAATGCCGATGCCCAAACAATAATCGAAATGGTAAAAAAATAGAATGTGTTCATTTTCGATTCTAAGTAGTGGAGAAACAAAACAAGTTAGCCAATGGAAGAAATGTTATGGGAGTTTTAAGTATCATTTAAGTGGTGTAATTTATTTTAAAATAAATAATTGTTTCCATTTAGTGAAACAAAACATGAAATTAAGTTGTAATGTCAAGTTTAAGCATGTATGTATATGTATGTATCAAGGAAATAAAAACTAATGTTTTGCTTGTGCGTGTACTTACTGTGTTCCGGAGTATTGTTTAAATCCTTATGGTAGGTTTAATAAGGACCATCTCACTTTTATAGCTTACACGTCGCTTTGCAATCAAGGAAAAATGACAAGCTTAAAGCAGGTCAAGGAGAACGATTTTATTATTCGTTGAGCAATGAAATTGCAATTTTTTCTCTTAAATATTGAAGATAAAAAAATGGTAATTAGTTTCTTTTAAAACTTTTTAAAAAATATATGAATTAAAATTATTGAATATTATTATTTTGTGCATTTTATGCAATTATTTAAAGCCTTCAAATAAATTTAGTTGTATATATGTGTTTTCAGTACCAGGTACTGAAGATATCACTATCGCCTTGAATTAGAATGTAGCGTACATGTATTGCAGGGTAGCCTACATGCAGCCTTTTAAAATCTGGCGTGTTTTGGCTTATGTGGTTAGGTGCAGAAAGTTTAGCTTTCTTGTACACGATTGCCATTTTTCTCTCAGGTTTTTTTTTTTTTTCATTTAGCAAGAGAAATTATGAAGCCATCTCTGACCCAGGCTAGGTGGCATAGATGCTTCACTGTCTGGCCTGCCTATCGCATGGGTGTTTGCTTAATGTCACGTTGTCTCTGGTTTGATTGTTTTTCAATTCCTGAATTTTTTTTATTTTTATACTTTCATTTTTTTTTTTATAAATTCTTTTTATATTTTGGATTGGAAAATGTGCTCCTGCAACCATTCACTTTCTTCTTTTATAATTTTAAAATGTATTCTTGTGTATTTTACACGGATAAAAAGGAGTCTATTTGCTTCTGCTTTGAATTGGGTTAGAGGTTATAGGTTTCAAAGTTTATTTGTTTGTTTTAGGTTAAACTAACACATTCCGGAGCCCCGTGCTCTTTTTGATTTGCGTTAGTAAATTAGTCATTTGTTGTTGAAATTATAAAATTTTAGATATCGCATTGTCTGATTAAATTATAGCCAATGATTTCAACTTTTGCTAACTTGTAAGTAATGAAGCAAAACATAAATTTAATGAAAACAAATACAGTCGAACAACCATACAGTCGAACAAGAGTGAGATTAACATAATTTATTTGTTATTTTGCTTCATTACGTAGAAAAATTTGAAATTGTATAACCCCAACAAACAAATGATGTTACAATGATGGATTGTGGGGAGGGGCGGCACGAGACAAAAACCCAAAAGAATTTTTTTTGAAAGGTGGTGTGTGGGTTCAGTGCCGCCTCCTCGGCCCTGCCCCTGAGTGCCGTGCACCCCTTGCACCCACGCTTAAGCCGACCCTGCACGGTGGCGTCATACGACACACCATGCTGCTTTTTGGACTGTTTTGGGCATGGTTTTGGGTTCTTTTCTTTTTTCCTTGACTCCTGTGAACCATATCTGTTTTTATTAAAGGTCCTGGATGTGTCTTCCCCAAGCAGGAAGTCAATACTTGTATGCCTCTCCTTCCCCATTTTGCACATCATTTTAGAATTTCAGCCAATCATGATACGCGACGTGCGCCCATTAAAACAAGACATTCATGTGGGACATGAGTGTAGCCACTTCGTTGTTTGTAAGGGGGTGGTCGGGGGCCCCCTGATTGACGGGGCCCCCTGATTTACGGGGCCCCTGCTGATTGACGGGGCCCCTGATTGACGGGGTCCCTGGTGCCCGCCAGGTGCGACCCCCCTATAATCCGGCACTGTACGTTTTTTACTAGTTCTTTTCCGCTTCCATTTCCTCTTGATGATATTAGCTGCTTCTGTTTCATTAAATAATCCTGACTAAATTTTAACTTTAAAGTGACAAAACCAAGTCTATTCAAGACCGTACAAAAAACGTGCACTGGTGGACAGGATAGGAAATACAAGAATTTATCCTTGATAAATAGTACCAAATAGGGATCGCCATCTAGCGGTTTTTTTCTTTTGAGTACAGTACTGAATTTTGGTACTAATATCACAGATTCTAATATTGGACAAACCGTAAAAATAACATCATTTATTTGTGATGTAAAACAATTATGTTATTTTAATTGCATCTCCAAATTGTTAAATACTCTTTTTGCCAAGAAGTAAAAGTAGGTTACGTTTTAGGAGAAAAGTAAAATAGAGGTCAACAAACTCTTGCTGCCGCAATATTATTTCACAGAGGCAAAGAAAAATGTGAATTAATTTAAATCAAATTGAACTTTGTTTTGTTATTTGTGCCGTAATCATGTATTCATGTAATTTGTCACACGACATTGTCGTGCAACATAACTTAATCAGTTTAAATGGTTCAAGTTCCTCTTGCTATAATGATAATCAATTAATTCGATTAACACGGTTTTCATTTTGCCCTAAAAGAAGTAAAATAAGAAATGTTTTGAAGGTCAGTAATGGTTCAAAGACTACAATTGTGATCTCTGAATGGTTACTAATTCCAGTCCTAACGGGGGTTACGGGTGATTGAAGAACAATTCTTGAGTTAAATGTAACAAGTTTTATAAGAGGCATTTCCTCTGCCCAAATTCTTTTCAAAGTTATAACAAGATCAAAGTTTCTTCGTCCAAAGTCAATTATTTTTTGTCAAACCAGAGTAAATGGTAAAGCTTAAAAAGGGCGTAACCCACTTTTTGCGATTTTTAAAAGGTTATGTAAAGAATACAACAGGCTAATCACAAGAATTCGAGCATAAGTAAAACCCATTCCAATATAAACGCAAAATATGAGATGTGCTGACGTCACTAACATCTCTGGATCGACTCTCGGATCCGACCAAGAGCCACACCTCATCACATGCCGTCGTCAGCCATCATTAATAGTACTTAAGTCGACTCTCACCAGGCACCAGTGTGTTTTTATATATGTTTTTTTGAGTTAGGAGCTAGGGCATAGTCTCTTCAATTTAGTTTCGAGCTGTATACCGATCAATGGCACGAAATTCATAAGGCCAATAATCTTCGTTACGTGCAGTACAGCGAGTGGAAATCAAGAGTGCGACGAACGAGAAAGCAAATGAAAGTTTTGAATGCTCCACCAAGATACACGCATTCGCACACGTTGGAACTTTAGACCTTTAATTTGTTTAATTTATACAGTATTTGCTTGTGTCAAGTGACTATGCATTGGACTATGTTTTTGAGAACTTTTTGGGGAGTTTGCCTGATATCTTTTGGCGTGAAGGTAATATGTTGTTCTAATAATTTTGATCGCATGTTAAATAATTGAAAGTGAATGCATATAGAAGTCTGCTCACTTCCGTAGCCTTAACATGAATCTAAACGAATCTGTAAACGTAGCAAACGGTTTGAATACACAAACGGGTTTAAAGTAAACAAGAAAAATTAGTTTTAAACTAAAAATATGTTTCATCTTGACATTTAACATTTATTATATCCGTGTGTGTTTGAAACATTGAAATCTATTATCACTAATTTTCTATCGAAACGTAGATTTGGTCGCCTGCAATTTTAATATATCAGCAGATGAATCCGATTATTTTTTTTTCTGATTCAAAAACTAACATAAAGGAATGCGAATAGAAAAAGATTTTAAAATTGATACGAATGCCATTATATTGAACTTTTATTAAACCTGGTGGTTTAGTTTCATGAAGAAAAAAAAACCATTCAGCGTCAGCAACATGAACAAAAACGACATGAAATAGTCTTTCAACTTTTCCTATAAGAAAAGTACTTTGCCCATTTGACCCAAAAAACATGAGGTGTTGAATCACGCACTGGAAAGATGCCCAGCCAATTTTTTTTTTTCTCCCATTTCTTTTTGTTATAATCAAAAACAAAAGGATTTAATTTTGAAAAGCAACGAACGGTTTTGCGTTATCGATCAAAAACAGGATTTTAGATTTCAATAGGAATTTGAATCAATGACTAAAACATTTCGTGTGATAGGTTAATTTGAACTTTAGATGCCTAAACTTGACATTGAAAATGTAAATTATTTAATCAAATTATTATTGAAGATGTTATCAGAAAAATGAATTAAAGATGAAGATAAATAGTTGTTTTCTGATTATGTAAGACGTGTCCTAATAAAGGCGAGCTTTAGTTCCCTTAATTGCATCATATTGCGAAATATGTTAAATGTACTCACCAGATTCAAATTGTACTTGAGTCAGAATTTTTTTACATTTCAATTTCTAAGTTATTTTTTATTTATCTAAAAAAACAGGTATCGGGTGAAGATACGTGCGTGTGGTATGGGCAATGCGATAAATCTGACGAGTCTCACATTCTAAATTGCGCGTATAATGGACCACCGAAGCCTTTTGATCCATCGGCTATTGACACTTTGAGAGAAGCCTGCCCTGAATTAGTGGATGAAAGTGGTAAACAACATATTTCACATACAACAACATACAATTAAAATAATTTCATCCGTAGGAAAAGCACTTACGTGTTGCGATCTGGACCAAATAAATGCATTTCTGTCGAATGCGGCAATAGCAAAAACTCTGTTAGCCAGATGTCCGTCGTGTTGGCACAATTTTCGTAATTACATATGCACTTTTACATGCAGTCCGCAACAAAGCAGGTACTTGTATATCCAGGAGACGAAGAAAGGAGATAAGGGTAATTGAAAAATATTGGTTTTGCATACTGAATACTTGAAACTCAAATAAATTTTAACCATTTCAGAACACAAGGATCAAAAAGCGATCAAATCAATAGAGTTACTCGTCTCTGAAGCTTATACGAATTCGTTTTTTGACTCTTGCATCGGTGTTTCAAATCCATTGATGGGAAATAAAGCAATGGATATGTTGTGCGGCCCTTGGGGAGCTGCATTGTGCACCGGCGATCGGTGGTTGACGTATATGGGTGATGTTGGCAATGGCTTTGCACCGTTTATGATAAACGTCACATATTGGGACGAGAAAACGGTAAATGAGCATGGTATAGCGTTTGAACCACTTCATGAACCCATCGCTAAATGTAATGAACGGAGCGAGGTAATTATTCAAATATGAAATTGAAACTAGAGTAGCATTGTATTTTGCTTAAATTTACAGAACGAAAGTGCGTGCAGTTGTGTCGATTGTGAAGATTCTTGCCCGGCTCCTCCGCCTTACCCACCGGATCCTCAACCGCTCAAAATATTCGGTTTCGACGGAGTTATCGAAATTTCTATCCTCGTTTTCGTTGCTTTCTCTCTTCCATTCGTCGTAATTAGCTTTTTCGTTTTTAAGAAAATGGAGAAAAAGCGAGGTATTATTTTTACTAATACAAATAATTGTTTAAAGCTTCGATGTAACGTACAAATCGCCAACTCTAAATGTTCTAATCTCGCTTTTTAACGCATGTTTTGTAATTTTTCAAAAACTAATATTAGCAATAGATGACTTGACTGCTACACTGATCAGTGATAATAGGTTGGATTCTAGTGACAAGGAAATTAAATATGAAGAAATAATTCCTTTCACCGCGCTTAAGCGACAAAGTAGGTTTGACTGATAACACTGAGGTGCTAGTTTCTAATTTCTACGGTGGTGGAAAGCTAATTTGCACCAGTTGGCACGCTCACGTATGGGAAACTCCTAGTTCTTGGTTTTGAATCCAACCTGCATATCAGTTACAACATACTCAATCAGTCTTATTTTTAAAAATCATTGGTTTTGGTTATGTGATGGCATGGGTGTTGCTATTGGCACCTACTGTGGAACTTTAAAATCCTTACTAATTTTTTAACAAAAATCCTAATATATTTAGAAAATTGAGTATTTTGAGTTTTTACGCAGCAGAAAACACCAAGCCCTCATTATCATCATCAGAATCCCATCATAAACCATTGAAAGGTCTGTGTATACATCACTCATCAGATAACCTTTTTTTTTCTTTTTTAAAATATCTTCATCTTATTAGAAAAGAAGTATTTTAATCGTTCCACAGTAATCTTTTGCAATTTATATACTGTATTTATACATTTTGTAAAGTACACAAAGCTAAAACCCATTTTTTCTTTAACTTCAGCACGTGTAGGGGACAAAGCAGAAACGAGCACAGTAACATCAGAAGGAGCAATAAACAACATCGACGAAATGGTTGGACGTTACACGCGATTTGTTGCAGCTTTTGAAGGATCCATCAACCGATTTTTTACTGTGTGGGGAAAATTTTGTGCGACCCACACTCTGATCGTTTTATTTTTCGGTTTGGCAGTAGCCGCTGCCCTCACGAGCGGAGTCATATTTTTTAAAGTTATCACTGACCCGATTGAATTATGGGCAATGCCTACCAGTCGTGCTCGCGTTGAGAGGGATTATTTTGATGAACATTTCGAACCGTTTTATCGAACCGAGCAACTAATCATCACACCAACCGATGATTCAAAATTCATACCACCTGGTAAAGACACACATTACGGACCGGTGTTTAGACTTGATTTTCTATTACAGGTATTTCAATTCAATAATAGTCAAAGTATCATTTTTTAAAATTATAATTACTTTATTTCCAGCTTTTAGATTTGCAGATACAAATTGAAGGACTTACTGCTAAATGGAAGGGCGAAATAGTTACTCTTAAGGACACCTGTTTTGCACCTTTAGCTCCCGATAATAACGAATGCACTATACAGAGTGTGCCTAATTATTTCCAAAACAATCAAACATTAATGGAGAAACCGAATTATTTGGACGTATTGGAAGCTTGTTTTCGGTAATTAACATTAACTGCGTTGATTTTATTAATTTAATTGTTAAATTTTTTTAGAAATCCAACTGGACCTACATGTTTGGGAACTTATGGTGGCCCCGTTTTTCCTTATGTGGCACTTGGTGGTTTCGAAGGAAAGGATTATTTCAATGCAACAGCTGCAGTTATAACAATTCTCAATAATAACTATTACAACAATACTGATAAACTGGAGAAAGTAATGGCATGGGAAAAAGTGTGAGTAATCAACGACGTTAAGCTTTAGTGGTTCTAACCAACTTTATACAAATTATTTATTTATTTAATTAGATATGTACAATTTATGAAGGAAGACTATAAAAATCCGAATATGACAATTGCATTTACATCTGAAGTACGAAAAATGACGTTTACCATTTTTGATTTAATATTTTTTGTTATAATCGTAATTTTAACTGCAGCGCTCCATTCAAGACGAATTAGATCGTGAAAGTAAATCCGATATTAGCACAATACTCATTAGTTACATTATCATGTTTGCGTATATTTCGATTGCATTGGGACAAGCGAATCACTTAAATCGTCTACTGGTAAATTGAATTTAAATTTAAATGTCCCGCAAACCGAATCTTATTAAATATTTTTTGCAGATCGATTCCAAAATTACACTCGGTTTAAGTGGAGTTTTAATTGTTTTGCTCTCTGTTGGCGCATCAATTGGATTTTTTGGTTACGTCGGTTTGGCCGGTACTTTAATCATAATCGAAGTTATTCCATTCCTCGTGCTAGCTGTCGGTGTCGATAATATTTTTATATTAGTGCAAACTTATCAGGTGAAAACTTCAATTTTAAAAAAATAATCGAAAACCCGTCGAATTTATCAATTAAAAAAATAATAGAGAGATCGACGGCAGCCAACGGAATCGAGAGAAGAGCAAATTGGTCGAATTGTCGGTGAAGTGGCCCCCAGCATGCTTCTATCAAGTTTATCAGAATCGTGTTGTTTCTTCTTGGGTGGATTATCGGCGATGCCTGCCGTCAAAACATTCGCTTTATACGCCGGAATGGCTTTATTGATTGATTTCGTTTTACAAATCACATGTTTTGTTAGTTTATTAGCAATGGATGTTCGAAGGCAGGAAGTAAGTTTCAACAGATTAGAGTTTTTTTCAGCTTGCAGTGACATTTGAAATGTTTGCAGAGCAATAGACTTGATATATGTTGTTGCGTGCAAGGCTCTAAAGCAGATACATCTGAGCACAGTGAAAGCCTGCTGTTCAGGGTGTTTAAAAATCTTTATGCTCCCTTTTTATTGAAACCACCTGTCAGGGTTACAGTGGTGAGTAAAGTTTTTTTTTAAATTTATAACTATAAATTTATAATTTTTTTTATTATGTTTTAGATTGTGATTTTTTTCGGTTGGTTGTGTAGTTCAGCAGCTGTGATTAGTAAGATCGAGGTTGGGTTAGATCAAGAATTATCTATGCCTGAAGTAAGTACGCACCAGTAAAATAAAGGAATTTACTTTAAAATAAAATTTGATGATTTTTTTTCTTTCTGTTTATGTAGGATTCTTTTGTTCTTCGTTATTTCGAGGCACTTAAAGAGTATCTTGCAGTCGGTCCACCCGTCTATTTTGTAGTGAAAGAAGGATATGATTATTCCTGGTATAAAGCTCAAGACCAGCTTTGCAGTGGCTTGGGATGCGACGTGGATTCGTTGTTAATGGAAATTCGTTTTGCTGCTAAACAATCGAAAAAGTTTGATTAATTTGTTTAATTTCATTTTTGTATAAATTAAACAAATGATATATTTTATTCCAGAACATACATTGCGCAGGAATCGCAGTCGTGGTTAGACAGTTACGAAGCGTGGGGGACAGGAACTGATTGTTGTTGGCAGACAAACGCTACCGGAGGAGGATATTGTCCACAAAAGAAATCTCCTCCATGTTTTCCTTGTAACATTCAAGAAGAGACATACAATAATGCGAGTCGGATTCGTTCTGATAACTTTGTAAAATATTTACCTATTTATTTGGAAGAAAATCCACCGAAGGATGCGGATGCAAAATGCATAGGGTAATTTTACGGAGTAAATTATAAAACACAAAAGGCAGTTTGTGTTCTAAAATTTATATTTGGCAATTGCAAAAGTGAAAAATGAAAAGTTAATTTTTTTTCTTGGTTATTAGTGGCCATGCTGCATTTGCGAGTGGTGTACAGTTAATAAATAACAATACTGAGATAGGAGGTATTACTTTTTACTCGTTCATGGCGTATAGTTTTTGCAATAACAATTTTCTTCTTAGCCACGTACTTCATGACGTATCACACAATTTTGAAGTCGTCTAAAGATTATTTTAGTGCACTGAAATGGGCTCGATACTTATCGGATAGGATAACGCAAACAATTAATCGGAATCTTGAAAAAGGAAACGATACAAAATCCTACGAAGTGTTTCCGTACAGGTATAACGATAAAATTGAATAGATTCGATGTTTTATTTATTTGTTTATTGCTATTTTTTAGTGTTTTTTATGTATTTTATGAGCAATATTTGACGATGTGGGAAGATACCATTCAAAATTTGGGCATTTCGATCGGAGCCATATTCATCGTTTCATTTATTTTATTAGGTTTTGATGTATTTTCAGCACTTATAATCATTGTCACCATTACCATGATTGTCATAAATTTAATGGGACTCATGTATTGGTGGCAAATTCAATTGAATGCCGTTTCTTTAGTCAATCTTGTTATGGTAAGTAAAACGATGCAAAAAATAACAGGGTTTTATTCATCTGGTTTTGTTAACAGGCGGTTGGCATTGCTGTCGAGTTTTGTTCCCACATAACGCGAGCGTATGCTGTAAGTGTACAGGATACACGATTATTACGAACCAAAGAAGCAATAGTCAATATGGGATCATCGGTGAAAAAAAATAGTAATTAATCATTAACTTTTGATTAATTTTAAACTTTTGTTTAAAGGTTTTATCCGGAATCACATTAACAAAGTTTGGAGGAATTGTCGTTTTGGCATTTGCTAAATCACAAATTTTCCGAGTATTTTATTTCCGAATGTATTTGGGAATTGTTCTAATTGGTGCATCACACGGGTTAATATTTTTACCAGTTTTACTCAGTTATATAGGTAAGATTTTTATTAGTTTTTAATTCAGAATGTGTAGTTGAACACATCCAAAATCTCAACATTTGAAACTGCTCCGGGATTGCGAATTCCGAACTATAATTACGGTCATGAATGAATGAAAAAGTAATATTATTGCAATTTCAAACTTTGAGGTTTTCATTGGAGACGATTATAGAATGTTATAAAAATTATTATTCCCATCGGTTGTGCATGGAAATGCTTGTGATGTAGTTCCTGGAGTAACAACGTGATTGTATGATTTCTTTGCTTTCTAGTATGTACCATTTGATAGAACTTTTTTTTTCTCGTAGAAATTTTTGTTTTGATTTAAGTTTATGATATTTAGATTTTGTTTTTTGTTTTGTTGATTCAATTTCCCCGTTATTTTAACCTATAGGATGCTCAGAAATAGTTTTGATTTTATTTTCCACATTTGTGCACACAAAGTTGCTCGACGAGTTAAATATTGGAGTTTATATTTTTTAAATGTTTGGTGGCCCCCAAGTCGATATTCCTGCTTTTCACTGTTTACATTGCCCTTTTGATGTAGGTCCTCCAGTGAACAAGAAGAGGTACCTTGAACATCAACAAGTTTTATTAAGGCAGTCATATCACAGCGTAGACTCTGACAGCAGTTCCTAATGTGAAAGCCCCAAGTAGGACTCAAGTTTAATATAAACTTTACAAAAATAAAAAATAAAACATTTTTAAAGTTTATATTCTCGGCTCGTAATTTAATTAATTTATACTTGAAGATTTATATAATTTTAACTCTCATCTGAATTTGTATTAGCATTGTAAAATCAAATTGTATCAAGTTTTTAAATACATATTCATATCTAATTTAATTATTGTTTACTGTTTATTTTTGGTTTAGCTTTTATTTCTCTTTGTTTCCCCCTTCCCCCACTCAAATAATATGGGTTTATTTTTTTCTCTATATCTTATTTTATTTTGTTTCTAAACTTTTATTCTTGTACAAATCTCCACATTCCAGAAAAGGTTCATTTTGCCGTTTCTTTTTATTTAATTGTTATTTTTATTCGTTTGGTTTATGAATAAAACACTTCTTTTTATTTTACTGAGATTTTCACATCGGGTGTAGTCTAGTTGTTACCGGTTTTAACATCTTTTTTCCTCTAGTTTTACAGTTGTAGAAATTGTTTTCTTTAATTATCTTTTTAACGTTTTTGTAGGTGGGCCTGGAAGACGTGAAGATCTGTCTACAAAGACAAAACATAGCAGTACTGTACAGAGTGGTTCCCAGCAGAAAGGAAGAATTAACGCTGGAATGCCAAATACTGCTGCTTCTCATCTATGATTTTACGCATTTTATTAGCACTCGTTGGGCATGTATTCATTTTCACCATCCACTTAGTTTTCCACAAAGCATTTACATTTTGTACAAACAGTTTTCAGTTTAATTGAATCAATTTGCAACAATTATGTTCTGATTAATCTATTTTTGTATAAATGACATTCCGCTTGATTTTGTTATCACTTGCACATCAGATATTTAGGTGTCCTGGCACCGAAAAAACGCCTGTCTTTTTTATTATACTCACGTTATTACTAAATCATTATTGGATATTCAATAATTGATTGTTTTTAAATTTAAACTCAAATTGTTGCAATAAACTATTGTTTGAATCTCTGATTTCCAGTTTCTTCTTTTCTTTTTTGTTACTATCATAATAGAAGCAATTCTTGGGAAGCAATTCTAATTTCTCTCACGCGATGTCGCTGCTGAAAAATGTTTATTGCCTGTCATTACGTAGTTCTGGTATTATACCTAGGCCGAATACAAGATTATACTTAAGATAAAATTGCCTTCACCGTGGTTGTTTTAATGTTTCCATTAGAAACAATATGGCAGTTAACCTCTTGATGCCAGACGTCGAAACAACACAAATTCGGAAATGAAAACAGGCGACTCGTTACATTAAACTGGGTAAGTAAAGTAGTTGTCCCGTTGCTTAGAAACACATGGCGTCGTTATTTTAATTAGCATTGCTCACATTCCATCCGCACTTTTGTTGAATAAATGGCTTTCTATCGAGATTCGTGTTACGCCTCTCATTTTTATTATTAGCCCGCATAACAAAAAATAAGCCAATAAGTTACGCTTCGCGTGTAGTCATGTAATGATGAGTCATTTCATAATAAACTTACTTGACTGACTGACTGACTCTGGATACTTCGGCACAATCACGTGATGACTTACATTCATTCTTGTATTTTTATTTGAAACCAAATTGATGTTAATTTGTTCCATAATGTTATAGTTTAGAATTTATTTGACGCTTGTAGAAATTTAAATTGATGGAAATAGTTGTCGCAATTCCAAGTAGGAATGGGAGGCATTTTTGCGGCATTTTTGCGGCAATATAATAAATTTTCTTACTATAATTTATCGACAATACATACCTATTTGTTCTTACCTGTTTTTCGAATTAAATCCCATTTATTTTTGCTTAGAAAATGATCTAAAAATACCGCATTTGTAATTACACAGAAATTTTCGTAGTTTTTTAATTCTTATTTTCACTTTACCTTTGATTTACAGGTTTACTTCATACGAGACTGGACAATACTTTTCTTCACCATGCACTAAATGACTTCTGAGCAGACCCAAGTAACTCATGATCAGGTTGTTATTCCAAGCTTCTTTTCGTTCGCTCCAACGAACATGAACATGACTCATTTATTTTGGATAAAGCAATGACTAAAAAGAGAGATTAAGACCCAAGTTATCTCTAAGGTCGTGCAAATATTTCGATAAATTTTTTTGATAATGTTTTTTGATTTTTTTAAAAAGCTATTGTCACATGAAATTGATGAGCCCATTAATTTATGTATATATATTTTTTATATTTTATAGGGGTGTAGATAAGCCCAGAAAGGGTTGAAGGAGGTATTGATTTTAGTCTCGTGACCTTAGTGATTCTCTCGCAAAATGAAAGTGCAATCACATTTTCCATGCGTGGAAAGAGAAATCTTGCGGGAATTTTTTTTTTTTACTTTATCTAAAAATAGTTGTGCATTTGCAACATGTAGTTCTTGTTCGTCACATGTTTTTTATGACGGATATAGATCTTAAGTGTTCAAAATATATCCTTATTACTTCAGAGAAAACCTGTCAGTATTAATTGTCAACTACTGTCATTACAACTTAAAATAATAATCTTTTTTTTTTCAATTGGTTGTTATACCGATATAAACATATAAAATATGAAGAGAGAAAAAAAATTCAAAAATGTATCCTTATTTATTTCATTGAAAAATTTGAAAAATTCACATTCTAACTTCATTTGATGCCTGCACGCAACGTTGTTTTTTTTACTGCCGATGCGAAATGTCAGGCAAACTTTACATAAGTGGAACTACTAAGTATCTTTGATGAAAACTAACAGCAGGGGGCTCGGAAGCGATACTAAATGTAAGCAAAATTAGTTATTCGGAAAGGGTAAGAATAAAATAACGACAAAACACGCGACGTTTTTGGTCCTCCTTCGCAGAATATTCTCGTTATTAATTTTTCGAAATCTTATAAATAGTCAGGGAAAATGTTAGAAACATGTTGAGCAAGATGTTTTTCGTGTTAAAAAGAGATTAATAACAGCCCAGTGGTTCATTTTCTTTTGATATGGTCGATATTAATTAAATTAGTGGATTAAATGAAGCATCGGTAGTACTTGATCGATTACGGGAATATAAATTGCTCTTATTTCTAGCATTAATCAATCGAGCGAACTTTATTTATACGCAACATTTATTATTTGTAAGGATTTGTTTTTGGGGTGTAACGTCGCACACACTTGTTTTTTTTTCCTAATCTAAATCGCTGGCCGTTTGGCGACTTACGCAATGGAACGACCAACCCATTATCCATAAATGTGATTTGCCATTTTCGCTCGCGACCGGTTTGTAAAAAACAAGTTGCTAAGCAACAACATCCGGGTGTTTGTTATTTGCAGGCTGGAGCAGCAGCTCAGGGAGCAATGGAAGCTGGAGGTGCTACCGCGGTAAATGCGAATTTCGACGATTTTTTACAAACTGGACGGACAGGACGACGTAATGCCATGCCGCATATTATGACCGAAGGTGCAACGGTGGGAACTGGAGATTTACCTTGTGAAATGGGAAAACTTTCATGTTCAGGTACGGGAATATTTTTTATTTACCGAAAAATGATTCACACTTGCAATTGCTCAGTGGGGAAATTTACCACACGAATGAAATCACGCTGTATTTAATGTTCGACGTGATTCGAGCTTAATGAGTTTATTCACTCCAGACGATATATTGCATTTGATGTCTATTTTTGATGCACGAACAAAACGAGACTGTTTAAGCAGGTGATGCTATTTATTGTACCATACAGGTTGGCTGTGGCAACTTGTGCAATGTTTGGGGTGAATGAACTTTATACGGAGAAAATTGTCTTCCCGTTTCAATCGATATTCTTGTAAAGAATGTCTTCGCAAAACGAGCGCGATGCGATTTTTCAATGTGTTAATTGTTAATGAAGGAAAAGTGAGATGAATACATCGCAACGTGATTTTAAGGGATCTGAAGATGTTTTGATTTGATGTTTGGGTAATAACGAGGGTATGTATACTGATAAATGCAATTGATCGTTTGCATTGTGCCGTGTTGAAAGTGCATCTAATTTTAACAAATAATTGTTGAAGTGAATCAATTTTTTGCGAATTTCTATTTTTGTTTACTGAAAGAATAAAAAAATGGATTGGACATTTATCTTTTTTTTGTATCTATCGATCGAATCAATCAATTTTATTTCACTTGACGTTGAAGTGAATTTGATTTTGTTTCACTTCAGCGAAGTATATAGTTGGAAGAAATTATTTTGTGAAAATAGACGAATTATTAAAATCATGTTTTTGAAATGCACAATTGAGTCGTTGATTAGGGGTGTGGTTAGGTTGCCACTCGGTGAAAGCATTTTAGTCTAGCGATTGAATTCAAATATATAATATATAATATTGCGAAGTGTGTGTGTGACCAGCACACGGGATGAGGTGAGGTCAGTGGTTTCGATGTACTCGTCGAGATGAGTGAATAAATAAATATATTTTACGTGGGAAAATAATCCCAACACATTCCGATCTATAAATGAAAAATTCATCAAAATCACATGAGAAAATTATTTATGAAATAAATTATTTTTTTCTTGTTAGATTCTTCATCGAATACAGGTGAAGCGAGCGGGAGTTCACAAGCCAGTTCGATGCCTGCGAACGGTGAAGCAGAAGCACCTCAAGCTTAAAGAGATGAATGACTTTTCTACATTAACTGAAGCGATTTAACTTTTTTAAACAACAAAAAAGAAGAAAAATCTACGACAACATGTATGCAAATGGATTTTCTAAGTGTTTCCAAAGGACGTGTACATAAACGTACGGGTTTTTATATGAAATTGTTGAAGAATGTTGAAGTTTGGTTTCGAATCTTATACTGTAGAAGTGAATTGTTATTGATTGATTTATTCATTTCTTCCCATTTGTCGTCGCCATTTGGTGACATTTCTAGGACAGCTTTTTAGAGTATTTTTATTTTTTTCCTAATTTTTTTTGTTGTGTTTTACCGTTTAGTTATATAACACGTATACTGTCGAGCATTTGTGACTTTTACGTAAATCGTAACTAGTTGTTTACAACTTTAGAAAACCCAATCCTATTTCTACAACTGAAGAAACTTAGTTTAAAGGATTTTTGACGATATTACGTTTTGTACAATCGGTGTACTCTAGGATCTGAACTCTATACTCGCTATTTATTTCAATAATTTAGACAGCTTACTTTGTCGAGCATCTATTCACGATAACGAAAGCATAATTCATGTTTAGCGATTTTTAACGAAGTAAAGAAAAAATCAGGAAAAAATTCATTGGTGGCTCTTTCGGCGCTGATCGCACCATTGTAAACGATCTAAATGTGATGAATATTTTTGTTTATTGTACTCATAAGTATTTGGAACGCTAAGGAGAAAATTTCAAATAAAAAGTGTCGTTTTAAACGATTATTTAGATTTGGATTTTTTGTGTTTATGGTGTTTGCGATGATGCTTGTGATGCTCCTCTTCACGTCTGCAAAAAAATATAACAAACATTTAAAAAATGAACGTTTACAATGTTTACACGATTTAATGTTTACTTTTCACGTTTATGTTTGCGTTGATGCGAAGATCCGCGCGTTCTCTCCTCGTCGTGAGAGCGTTTACTGGATCGGGACCTCTCGTTCCGATCTTGCCTGTGATATTGTAATTAAGTTAATCCTTTGGATTGATAATTTTAAACTGTGTTCAACCTGTGCGATCTGCTTTTATTGTAGTCAGATTCTTCAGATTTTATGACGAGTTCCTTAGTGTCTTCTTTGCTCGTTTCGTCTACGTTTTCCGACAGAACTTCCATTTGGTTTTGGATTACTTCCCGCATCACCTTAAAACGGTAACAAAATTGGTTACTTTTCCTTTTCTATTTATAAAATTAATAATTATTTACGTCCGTGTACGACTTCTTAGTTATGTGAACGTTTTTAGCGCGATAGGATTGACGACGACGCTTGTAATCACGGTGTTCCGCGATCATCTCGAGTTCACTTTTAGGTTTCCCCTCACCATTATCTGTGGAACCAAGTAATTTGTACGCAGATTTTAATTTACGGGATAAATAACTTACCCCTTTTTGCTTCTATCGTGTAGTGTAAATCCTCAAACTTCACTAGAGATTCTTTCTTGATTTGTTTCATTTTATCAATAACAAATTCATAAATGGCAAGTCGTTCCCTCGGAGTAAACTCCGTAATAACACGATCCATCGTACGAGGCACATTTCGATCCACAGACGCTGTACAATTAAGAATAAACAAACGTTAGCTCGAATTACACAGTTACAGTATTCACATCGTGCTCTTTTTGCGTATTTTTTACAAGGATACAATTAGTTTTCAACAATTTTAACCCCAAAAGGATATTTTTAGTTCGCCAATAATTACTTTACCCAAAAGGATATATCCATATTTGTATTTAAATAATTAAACTAACGCTTTAGATTTAATGAATTCAAACAAAGGATATTATTTGGATGAAAGTATAATTGTGCAACTAATGCCACTGAAATTTTCACTCACCATCACTGCAAAAAATAATTGAATTAAAATTAACGTCTCGTGTCAATCGAGTTGTATACTTGGGTTATGATTTCCAGTATGATAAACAATTTTAATTTTTTTTAAATTTAAATTTTAAATTTGTTTTTGTTTTTCTTTTACTTACCAAATGACTGATCACCGGAATTCGAAGCTGCATCTGTAAGTATTTTCGATTGCATAGTTTTGTCTATTAAAACGGGAACAACTGAAGTTGAGTTTTGATAGAAAAAATGAGAACTTGGTAAAGCTTTATCCTAAAATTAAAATTAAAATTATAAGGTTTATTTTGAACTAAGTAATTAATTTTTATTGAGTATACAATTTCTTCTTTCGAATAACCCTCATTTTTCCAAGCGCAAATTTCTTTGTGTTTCTCTAACGAGGCAGCTGGCATCACATGGCCCGGATTAAACGGGCATCGCACTTTAGGTGAGGATAAATCCTGTCAAAATAATATTCAAAATTTGAGATAAATCTAGTGATTAGAACCCTTCTGCGTGTGATTACTTTGCACAAACTTTCCTTAGTCCATCCGAATTTATCAATGAAACTATCGATGGAATGTTTAGCTGAACTTATATATTCGTTCAAATTATCAACAAATGCTTGTCTATCTTTCGTTTCCGTTCCATTCATCAAATCGTCTTCGTTCATGTTAAATATACGGCTAAAATGTCTCGTGTCTTCAGAAATCCGCCATTTTTTTTCGTAAACAGAACATGCTCGGTTGCGATGCGGGATAGTTATCGAATAGTCGATATTATCGAGGGTTAAAAACCGAGGTAATTTTATTAATTTAAACACGTTCTATAGCGTCGTTTTTTGTTCAGGTATTTTATTATTGAATTTTTGAGGGTCTTTTATTTAGTTTTACGAAAATTAATTTATTTCAGCGAGCAAAATTTGAAAGTTGGTATTCAATCGGTTTGGACTGCTTAAATAGTCGATAAAACCATTGCGCATCACTACACACTCACTATGACGTTAGCGAACCCGGGTCTTGATATGTTAATCATTCGGATCCAAAATGGCACGAACAAGCTCGTTGTATATAAAAAAAGGTAACTAAATCTATGTTTTTGAACACTGTAATTATCGCTTACGCTATATTATTTTAAAAAGTTTTTTAAAAAACACAATTTTTAATAAAACTAATATACTGGTACCATAAATAAATATATATTTGAATACACACCTTTAAATTATTCTTATGTAGATATATTTGGCCGTGGTCAAAGTGAGGCGTTATGGAGGAGTTAGTGATTTCGGTTGACATTATATTGCCTTACTGTAGGAGCTAATTTGACAGGTAAACGGTCCTATTTTAGCAAGTTTAAAAGTCGGAATAAAATTAAACGGATTTTAAGAGCTTATCGTGTCTATTAAACGTATTCTATCCCAGATTGGTGCACCTAACCGGGCACCACGAACTGATGACCTTGCGAAATCTTAATTCTCGCCAAGAAAAAAAATATTACCTTCAAAAAATTACAAAATTTATTATTTGTTCTTACAATTCGCTGAAATTAAGTTGCATAAAAATAAGGGAGGGGAAAAAAATCACAAATTTATGATTTGGAAACAACACATGTTTACTTTTACGATGAAAACATTGATTATCTGATTATTTTGCAGATTTAAACGTAAAGTGTGCTTCCATTCGACAATGACGACTCCAGTTGTTGCAGGCAGACGCAGAACTACGTCTAAATTGCATTCGGCTGCTGAAGATCAAGCATTGGATATTGTAGCTAAAGAGGTATGCGTGTGAATATTTCTGAACGAAAATGTCAAGTTGTGTATCGTTAAAAATTCAATTGGTGTTGATAGGAAGCGATGTAAACGATTTTGTAACAGTTTTTTTGATTTCCTCAAAAGCAGGAAAAAATAGTAACGTAAGAAGCCAGATTACAGTATGTTTAGTGTGTAATTGGCTCGTTAGATGACGCTTGGCATGATTTGGTTTGGCTATTCAGCAACAGTTGGCGCAAAAGTTGCGTTAATTGGATTCGTGAGGTTGGGTGTGCTAGTAACAACAGAAAGAGTAAAACACTTTTCGAATACAACTATTTGTGGAAAAAAAAATTTAAAAAACAATAAATCCTCTGTTTATAATTATATATCGAATTTTAAATCTTTTTACAAACATTTTATTTTTACGCGCCATATTGTAAAAGTCGTTTATCGCAGTTTCTTTTTCATTCTTTTGTTATTCAATTTCAATGCAAATTAACTGGTTGAAGGAAAAACGATTTGTGTTTTTGCACATTGTAAACCTAACTGGTAATTGAACAATTTGTCTACGCCACTAGTTACTAATAGCTTAACGAATATTTCGAGCGCACAAAATGTTGGCAACTTCACCCAAACATGATGCAATAAACAACAATAACACTTCTTTTGGAGTTAAATGCTTCCAAATCAACACTTTAAAATAAGATTATTGGGCAGCAAAATGAAAATAATCAATGTAAACCCCCAATAGATGCACCAATACGAGATTTTTAATGCTATTTCTGTCTAAAATAAAACTTGACACTTTGTGAAGGCATAAATCTAAGCTATTATCTATTCCATACCCTAATAAGACACTCGTGTGGGAGGAGGAACAGAAAAAGTGTTAAATTAGCACCAAAAAACTGAAACAAGTTTGAAATTTTCTATAAAAAAAAAGAAAATTAAAAAAATTATGCACAAGTTTCGATATTTGGCGAAAATTAAGCAAAACTCGTGTTATTGAGTAAAATAAAAGGAAATACTCACTGTAACTTGCATCGGCGCGCAGACACGATTCCTTTTGATTTTCCTACCTGCGAGATCTAAATTTAGTCCGTAGTATTGAGCAAATGAAAGTAGTGTTGGTGTTGCCTTGATATGTTGGTTCGAGTGATTTGTTAGCGCGCCGCAAGGTTGCAACTTGCGAGGAAGCAGAGCGAAGAAGAGCTGCGTGAATCACTGAAAGGAATTCACCCACTTAGGAAATACTTTCTTGTTGACATAGAACTAACAGACGAGTGCGGATGCGAGCAAGTGACTAGAAGCTCGTTGCTTATCATTCCAAATGGTGAAAAACTCGTTGATTGACGCAAAAATGGATCAGTTGATTCCAGCCTTGCTGTATATAAAAAATTATAGAGGCACTCGTTTCCGGTCATCAGATTCGGTTTCTGTAAGTCTAGATTTCTGCTTTACATTCTTCTCTTTCATCCCCCGCCCCCACGCGGTTTGAAAAACAAAATATTTTATATGTTTGTAAAAATTCGAATGTAAATGTTGCCTAGGGATGAAATATGATAGGTGATCTTGCATTGGATGATAAATTGTTATGAAAATATTTTCGCAGCTTTAAGAGTTTGGAAATAAAAACGTTGCAGTCACTCGGTTATTTCTGAATGTCCATGGGATAGGAGGGTAGGGTGGGTAATTTGGCATTCTGAAATATTTTTTTCTTCTTCTTTTAGTCGGTTTAGTTGCATTCCGTTCTTTGTGCCAAGACGTTTCGTGTGAATACAAGGCAGTGTCAAACATTGGCACCTGCTGAAGGAAATCCTTACAACCCAAACAGACGACAGCAATTGCAAAAGTCGGTCCGATTGAGTTATTGATCAATTAAAATGGAAGAATTTGGCCAACGACTCGCAAACGAGGCCAAATAGCTGAATTTTACGGCTTTATACTGGACAATAAATTTGTTTGAAATTTGATTTAGATTTCTTTTTAAATTCATCATTTTAAGATTTAGATGTTTTATACATGTTTTTTGGTTCATTGCCAACTGATTTTTGAGATTGGAAGAGAATGCTTTGATACGGATTTGCTTCGGTTGTTTTAATCACATTTCGTGTTTTAAGATTAACAGATTGCAAAGTGACACAGTTTGTTGCGCTCAATTATGATTAACTGAGTTTTTTATTTTTTTATTTTTTTAATTTGTAAATAGGCGGAAACTCGTTTAGCGGCGAGGAGAGCAGCCAGAGCTGAAGCTAGGGATATTCGTATGAGAGAGCTCGAAAAACAACAAAAAGAGGTAATTAAGTGATAACTGAATTAGGTAATCGAATTGATCATTGGCTAACAATGTGACAGAAGATAAGTTAATCAGTTGGAATTCAGTATCAGTAATGTCTATTTCGATGGAAGAATTCTTGCTTGTGTGTGAAATTCATTTATATAAGTATCGGATGGAATTTACCGTTTTAAGTTTTGTCAATTTTGTCAATTTGTAGGCTGACGAACAGAGCGATCGGCATTATGACCTGTTTCGAGATCCAGTTCAATCAGTGCGACAGGTAAAAGGAACTAAATTCAAAATCTAAACCTATTTACAGCAGATAAGGTTGTTGAAAGGAAAATATGAATGCATTTTTATTCCTATTTTTACTTGTTGTGTATTGTATGGCACGATAAATGGGATGTATAGTAGATTTGTTTAAATGATACTAATAGGATAAATGTTAATTAATTGTTAGGCTTCTACAAGGTCTGGTTCTCAGGGCGGGTCCTCGTACGCAGGTTCTAGAAGAAGTAGCGAAGATTCGACGGAAATGGACGGCCGAGACTTTAGGGTTTGTAACGAGATGAAATTGTTTGAGAATGTGATTTCATGGTGTTTGTTTTGTTAATTTTTCAGCATCAGTTGAACGATTTGGAGGAGAAGTTTCGGAAAGCAATGATTAGCAATGCGCAGATGGATAATGAAAAATCCACATTGGCGTATCAGGTTGATGTGTTGAAAGATGAATTTGAAGAGCTGGAGGAGAATTATTTAGATCTTCAAAGAGAGCACAAATTAAAATGCAGAGTAGGTTCGACATATAGTCAAGGTGTGAATATTTTTCATTTGTTTTACTTGATTTGCAGGATCATGATAAATTTAAGAGAGATTTAGGTAGAACTCAAAAAGAAAACGAATCGCTTCAACTTCAAGTCTTGCAGCGAGATAAATTAATTGAGGTTAATTCGAAGTAATGTTTTCGTTCTTTTATATTTTTTTGAATTTGTTTTTATAAATCGTAGGAACACGGTCTGGTTGTAGTCACCGAAGATGGCGACGATGACGTGAGGCCTTGTAATTCTACCAATCATGCTGTTTCAACAACGAAAGTAGCGCTAGTATCCCAAGAATCCGCACACTTGCTCGAGCAAGCCGGGGAAGGCTCTCTAGGTTATTTTGTTGCGTATTACGTTCAATGTGTATTATTTTAGAACTCTGATAAAATTACAGATGTCAGACTAAAACGATTTGCAGAAGAAAAACAAGACCTTATTGATGAGGTAATATTTTCTTTTTACATTAAAATGTTGTTCAGGACTAATTATACCTTTATACGGGTTTGGGAAGTGTTTAATTTATTGTTCTTAGCATTCATTCTCTTTATAGCTTCTCTTGTGTTACCATTTTGCCTATTTATTAAATGAAATCGAGAGTAGCATGCAGGTAAAAGATGCGGGACTTTATCAACCCTTTTTGCTACTTTCTCTACTGTTTCTTGGTGGTTAGTGTGGATTTGTAGGGAGTTTTTAGGAAATTATCTGTGGGATTTTGTATATTTCTGTGTGATTTAATGAATAAAAAAAATATTGTTTTTGTTTTTAATTTTTTCAGATAAGAAGGTTGAAAATTGATTTAGAAGATGAACGGCATAAGAACAGTAAAATTGAAAAACTTAGTTCTCAGGGTCATCATACGAATGGACCCGATATGAAATTTTTAGAAATGCAAAGTATTTTCATTACTAAATTAGGTTTAGTTAGAAGAAGTAAAGGTTAACTAGTTTTTGTTTATATAATTTTTTAGGAGAAGCAAATAAGCAAGTTAGCGATTATAAATTTCGATTAAAAAAGACTGAACAGGAAGTTGCTACACTGACGGGCAGTGTAAGTTTATCCAACCAATTTTTCAAAAGGTTTAGTGTTAATATTTATTTTTGTGCAGGTGGCACGACTGGAAAGTCAAGTTTCGAGATTTAAAAGTGCCGCAGAAGCTTCTGAAAAAGTCGAAGATGAATTAAAAGCTGAAAAGCGCAAGTTTCAGCGTGAAGTCAGTTTTTCATTCATACCTTTAAATAATCTTAGTAATTTATTTAAAATTTCTCCTTTTCAAAGTTACGGGAAGCCCAATCTCGAATCGAAGAACTGGAAACGTCAAACAACCATTTGCAAAAACGTATTGACAAATTGAAATCCGTTAGGAATACATTTGTAAAATAGGATTCGGTGTGGCGTTTTTTAGTTTGTTCGCTTTTAATTTTTTGTTTGATTATTTTGTTTTATTCAGTATTGATGAAATATCAAAAGCTGGTGGCATTATGCGTGTTCAGGCACTAAAACATTTTTATTAATGCATAATATCCAAGTGCCAAACTTAACAAAAAAATTATCTTTAGTTTACATTCAAATCTGTAAAAGCATTTTAGTGCCATGTCGTTTTTTGTTGTTTTTGTTACATTTTTATTGCATTTGGGTTGAATTTGTGGTCGAGTGATGTCAATGAATGTTTTTTTTTGTCTATAACTAATTATACAAAGCAACACGATGCTTTTACAAATGGTGCTTTTTAATTTTAAGTTCTGAAATGTTTGTTTTTTCTCATTAATTTAAACTTTTCCTGGAACATATCAATTACACATTGAGTTTGATCTGTTTTCTTTCTTTCTTTCTTTTCTAATAAGTACATTTCTGTTTTGTTTATAGTAAACTTCTAATCTAACCTGACATATCCTTTCTTCCGCATGCTTTTTCTGCTCTACAGAAGTGTTAACTCATCGCAAACCAAATAAATTGAAAACTAATTTTAAATCCTCTTGCCGTAAATGAACTTAGCGAAAACATATTGGTGAATTATGTTGAGAAATTTGACATGTAAATAGAATTGGGTTTTTGCTGAATGTAGTTGTATATTTTTATGTATATACCTATCTTATATTAGTACAGTAAAAAAAAATTGCGTTTTCGTTGCTAGGTGTTTGATTTTAATCATTTTGGTGGATAAATAATTGCTATGAACTTAAAAGTGAATTGAAAATGCGAGTGTAGATTTTGTCCTTTTTAATTTTTATATTCAAATTAAGTGAAGATTTGGTGTGCTTGACATTTAGAGGTGGATTGTGCCAGGTACAACCTTCCAAACTTTTAGAATTTGTACATTTGTTTTATATTTTAATTTCTTATTTATGCTTATTATAAAAAAAAATGTATACATTTTTGCCAGAAACCAAAGCAAAAAGAATCAAAAGTTTGTGAAATGGTTGAGAGTCGATATATGGATTTGGTTTCTATTTTATGGTTTCTGGTCAGTATTTGTCCATTTCTGTAAAACAACTTGGAATGATTTAATTTTTTCCAAGTTACAAACGAAATTGTAAATTGATTCTTGTGGAATCTGATATAATTTACTTTTGTTCTTTGATTTTATGAACTACGCGTAATTCACACATTCTAAGGAAACTTAAATTTGGTAATGAATGAATGCCACTAGGTTTAAAATTTAACTGAATTCATGGTGACAGTTTTATTTAAAAAGAAGTGCCTATTCTTGCTTTTTATCCAGTATTTCTAGAAAGAAAATATTTTTAAAAATGCATGCGTTGATGGTGACTGTTTATTTTTTTTCTTTTTTAAAAAAAAAAAATGCCATTTTTTAATATATGTTTTTCCTCCGTTTGTAAACATTTGCAATTGAGCAGATTTTTAATAGAATAACTTAAAGGTTACAGGAAATGATTTTTAAAAATTGACAAAAAGTTTATTTATGTCAATATTAGGCCAAAACAATTACTGTTACAAATTCAATTGTTCCTAGAATTTTGTATCGCTTGATTAAACTTGTACAAATTATTGGATTTTACTCCATCTCTAGTTTTAGAAACATTTGAAAAGTTGTCTATAGGTGGTGTGACTGGAGTATTTACTGAATATTAATACCACCAAAAACTAAACTGTCAAAATAACTAATACTAATGATTTCCTGTAACCTTTAAAAGTAATATAATTTTTTTGAAAGATTCTTTTTATTGATTGCAATAAATATTACAACATTTGGGGATTTCGATTTAATTTGTCAGGAAATCGTAATTCATTAATTTTATATAACCAGTAATTTGTTTTCACGTTAAAAATTTTTTAAAATTACATTGCCAATTACATTTAAAACGGCAATTTTTCCAGTCATCAAAACCATTCCATTTTAAATTGGATCCGAAATATTACAAATCTTCCGAAATTATCGTTCATCGCCGCCTTTTCACGGACGGGTGCTTTTCTTGCGTTGTTCCGTTCTTAGCGCCACAACTTCTATTACTGGTAGGCAAGCTCGACTAAATATCAAAATGTCAGATATAACGATGATTACTATTGGTGGAAAACGAGCTATAAAGTATGAACTAATTTTTTAATTGCCACTATGATTTATATATTTTTTTTCTCAGATTTCATTACAGCAAAACTATGTGAATGAATTTCAAGAGTACCCCCCAGTAACAAATTCCAGTAGAAATGTAAACTTAATTTAGACTGGAATTGATGCACTATATTATATCTAGTTAAATATCCCGACTCGAAATAGTACTCATACATACTTCTTGTTTTACTACAGGCAAGCTGTTCATATCCGACGAGCTGTTCCGATCCAATCGAGTAAGTAGATTCGCTACACATTTTGTGAAGTTAAATGAGATTGTATTAAAAGTTTTGCAACCTGCCAACGTAAATGCACAAATGACAAAGTTACATGCTCAAATGTTTGAAGCACGTTGGCAAGTTCTTATGATCCATACCCGGTATCTAAACACCAAAATCAAACCGAAACATCGATATCTGCAGTCTGCACATACAAATGCAACAAAAACAAAAACAACAAACAAACAAAATTGTTTAATGCACACGAGTGAGTACTGCAATTCCCTGTTTTCTGTGCGAAAATGGAATTTAGTGTTTGAATTTGGCATCAATCTACCGGGCATAGACTGTAGACGTACAATCATTCAAGGCTGATGACTTTACATGATCACAAGGTGTATGTTTTATATCATCCGTTGATTGACAAGACTGAAATGATGATTTAATTTTAAATACGTATATATACGGTAGTTGATCCTATGATTTACCTCAATACAAGAAGGTTCTTGCTTCAGTGTATGTTTTACACTATCATTATCCTGAAATGAAATCAATAATATAAGTACATACAAATGTGTGAAGTATATAGAAGTAGTTGCGTACAAAATGTGAGGGTTTTATTTTTTCCGGTGTTCCAGGTGGCGTGTCAAAATAATATACCACTACAGGTGATTTAGTCTTCACTACCGAAAGGATTTGTTTACTATGGTGTCCCTCAAAAGTTTTGCAATTTAACCAGTTGGTACTATAAGTTATTTCCACTGGATCATCGTCATCAATGTCATCCTTTAATATATATATTCTTTTTGAATGAAAAACTAAACTCTTTTCAAAAAACTTCATTACGATTCTACCTCTGTTAAATCGATAACTTCTATTTTAATTGCTCTCCTGGTATTGGAGACAGTTTCGTCCTGCAACATTTTTAGCAATTAAATCTAAATCAGATGTAATCAATAATCTGTTTCTTTACCATGACAATCTTGCTTAGTTTATGAAATTCAGATAGATGTATTTGGAACGAATGTATATCCACCATGTGGTTGCAGTAAATGCACTGAATTTTCTTTCCATCCGATGTAGACTTCAAGGCTCTTCGTAGTAATCTTTTTGCTTTTACGAAATTATTTGTTTTTAGAGCTTCTGCAAGAGTTATTGACCCTGAATTGTGATTAGAAATCTTGTGCCTCCTAACTATGTGGTTGTCTAAATCCAAAGGAAGAGAACCGGGGCAAGCGCAACATTTCTGAAATAGCAATGTAATTTTATGAAATATCTAACATAACTTTAAAAATACTTACTACATTTATCTCGTTTGGGAGAGGTGCGTCTGGCTCCATTTTGATTGTAGGACTTTCAAAGAGCAGTTCATTCTGCAAATAAAATGTTCCAAGTGTGTATAGCCTAGTTATGGGTTTACAAGAATAAAAATTGAATTACGTTTTCGTTATCACTAGCTATTGAACAATCGTCAGGTTCAGGTTTTAACACCGAATGCTAAATATAAATAAAGCAACCACATCAGTTTAATTTATACTACAGTAATTGTTAATTTCAATTAGTATTAATCCTGCTCAGGGCTGCAAACACCGGGCTCGGGCCCTGGTAAAATAACATTTTCAACATAGTCGGGCTCCGGGCTCCCTTTGCCAAACTCAAGTTGAAAAATCTCGGTTTGCGCACCTACAAACGCACAAGTACATGATTTTTAAAAATAATAACAGGTAATGGCACTATTCGCTCGTGTGCAATAAACAATTTTAGATTTTTTGTGTTTTAGTGTGCAAATAGTGGAATTTTAGTGTTTGAATTTGGCATTAAGATACCGGTCGCAGGCTACAGCTGTTGTAGTCTTACTGTTGTATTTGGTGAATCAGGTGGAGTCTCCCATACGAACGGACACTTCTTTTTTTGAGACGATTCTAACTTATTCTCCACTGTTTCCAGGTTATCCGTAATTTCAGCCATTTCTTTGAATTCTCTCCGTTCATTAATTTCAACTTGCAAACAGCTATCCGTGTCCTGTACCTGGAGCCATTGCTTTTATTAATCATTATTACCTAATTACTTGAATTGACTGCAATGTACTTGAGTAGCAGTGCTGTCCATAGCTAATGAGTTGATTTCGTACGTTGATTGGGAATATTCTTTTGTAGATTCTTGAGTCAACACCTATATGCAGCATAAGGCTAAATTAGAGAAAGGGATTTTTAAAAAAAGGATTTCTTTACTTCATTAGCAGAGGCAAAAGAGGGAATGCAGTTCTCTTGAACGATCATTGGTGATGATGTTGTTTGAGCTTGTTCGTTCACAGTACTGCCAACGTTAGATTTTGCACGCTTGCTTTGTGAACATGACATTGGATCATAGAACAAATATACTTTTTCCTCCATGCTGGTTAATGCTGGTAATGAATTTGCTTTAGGTGATTTGGTGGCGGTATCTCTTGATTCATTAGATTCAGAAGTTTGAGTCAATGTCTTCAATGGTAATTCCTCAACACCATTACTAACTGTTTTTGTAAAACTTCGTTTTAACCAGTTTGTCACTGGCTGTAATAATTTTTTATTGTTTTAAATGAAATAATTAAATAATTTTGAAGATTAATACTTGGAATTTCGGAAGGAGTGCATAGGGATTTGAGAAAACTGGAGCATTAACCTCATTTGCTGTAGATAAATTGTCTTTATCAGCCGGCTCTGGGTCCTTGAAACGAATATATTTAAGTTTGTGTGAAAAATGCACATACCGATATGTCACACTCTACTTCTAGAAGATTTTTGAAAGCGTGAAAAACACTGAGATGTTTGTTCAATCCAGTCACATTGATCATACATCTGTTTTTGCAAATTATACATTTGACATGTTTTGTTTGCGGTATGTTGTCTTCAATATATCGAAGCAAAAATTTGGCCTGTGTCGAGTTGTTGTCTCTTAAAGTCTTAGCTAATGCGCGAGCGTACTCTTGGTCAGTAGTTCTTTTTTTATTCGTTCTGTTTGAAGGTGGCTGGAGTCTGTGGGTCTGTTTAATGTGTGTGTAGACATTTTTATAAGGATACCCAGGACAGGCCGGACAAGTTCGCTAAAAATAATAAATTTATAATAATCTCTATAATCAATTAATAAATTATCAGCGGTAACTAGGCTGATTTTTCCGATGAACTGTAAATTTACATTATTTGTACAGTACAGTACACAGAAGAAAAAAATAATCAAAAGAACTCACAAGTTTGGTAGCCGTCTTTTCCTTAGGCATTTTGAAAGTGGGTAATAATACATTGTCGGTTCCTTGATTGTTTTAACTTTTAATAATTAAACGACACAGCTGATCAATATGATGCGTTGGTTTATGCAGTTATCCTTTTCTAAAATGAAAATTAAAATTAAAGAGTTTTTAAGGCATTGCAGGAAGAAAGAAGCAAGTCAATTTTCTCTTTACAGGAAAATATTGGTAAGAAAACATATTGTTTTCAAGCATGACTAATCGCTTTTTATTTCTTATTTAGTGTCATTTTATATTGATGCAACAGTTTGTGTCATTTTATCGCAAGAGATTGCTGAACGGGTCGTCACAGGATGAATTTTTTAACCTTTCGCCTTTAACAAGCGTTACGTATGTGCAATGATGATAATCTTTTGTAGCTGTTGTTTTTCAAATTCTGTTTGATAATGATCGATTTTACACGTCATTATATCGGACTGATTTATTAAGTTCTCATTTCTCTTTGGAACGTTGGATATAAAACATCCGTAATTTTCAAATAACGGTGAAGCTGAATTTGAAACCTGTCTACATTGGGTAGGTGCCCTAGGTGGGTGACTCAACATTTTTTTTTTGGAAAATGTCAATATGCTCACCATTGAATATCACTTTGATAAAACGTACGTGACGTCTGCTTTTTGACCTTGACTACAAGATTCACGTTTTCAACTTATTTGATTCGTAGATTGTTTTGAATACACGTTTTTGTGCCATTGTAGTTTTTCTCAAGTTTTTTAAATATGGGAAATTTATTGCAGACGTTTATACTTGACAGTGAACTAAGGTAGAAAGTCGTCTGATTATTACATTGTTGTAGTAAATACCACAATGCACTCATATTTTCTATTTTTCAGTGGTACAAATGAAGATATTTCTGATGACAGGTGGGAAAGTTTAATAACAAAACAGATTAATAGGAAAACTGCAGTGGCCGCTTACGCAGCAGTTGTGGTGAGAATATTCTTTCAAAATAATGAATTAATTCTAATTTTTAACATTTATAATTACTCTTTTCTTTGAAAAAACAAACAAGGTTACAACTACCCTAATGTTGATGTATTTGGAAAAAAGAAAAGGTTGTTGTTCACATTTTTTAAATGGACGGTTTGCTTTATTAGTGTAAGTACAGATATCAAGAACGATTGCCATAATTTTTTTCATCTTTCGAGCGAGCAAAGTTATTTGTTAAACATATAAATCAATCTATTCATTAGTCATGCATCTCACCAACTATCTGTGTTTAGCCCACTCAATAACAAAAACTTTTTTATCTTCGCATTTTTATTCAGTTTGAGTCACCTGCTGATCCATTTACACAAATCAGACCCAAATCATAAAACGTGCTTGCAACACTCTTTGAATGTCTAGCAATTTTTATTCAATGGGCGAAATTTAACGTCTCAATTTAACTACACCCACAACTTTCTAGATTTTATTTACCAAAAGAGTTAGAAAGCAATTGAACATATTTTTTTTCTTTTCTTGTTTAGTCCTGTAAATTTCTTGGAAGGAAGAAAAAAAAGAATAGCTGTAGTATCTGTATTTGCATTAGCCACTATAGAAATTATAAGTATGTTAGCAACTACAAAATACACAGAAGGTCAACCAAATTACATTCAAGGTAATTTCATATTTTAATTACTACGATATAATATGAAGGATATTTAACAAATATATATTTTCTTCTTCTCTGAATTTTAGTCTCAATTAAATTAGTACTGACTGCGCTTATGTCTTTGATTTTTCTTCCCATGCTAAGCTGTATATATATAGGGTCAGTCTCTAGTTGTTTGATTGGATTTGTATACACGTCTTTATACATTATAAATATCATAGTGCAGAGCATACCTGCACCAACTGTGTCAATGGTTAAACTAGAGTTGAATGAGTATTTATTTTATATATTTATGTATTTTTTTCTATCTCAACAGAAAAACCTAGTCGGTGAATTAGCTTTAAGGGTCTTAGTTATTCCCTTTGCTGGTTCCTATATAATATATTGGTTCGCAAAACGAATTTTTATAATAGTTTTCTTTGGTTTGGATGATGTTGACAGAATGTCAGCGAGACAAGTAATTCCCCAATCACGCTTTCATTTAACACATTTTGAATTCTGATTTTCTTTTCCTATTATAGATGAAATATATTAAAAATTTACTACTTTGTAAAAAGGAGTACGTAATTATTGCCATAGTTAATTAAACATAAGTTAGTAAATTTCTTTTTTTGTTGAACATTGGGATAGCTATGAAGCATTAATATCTCAGCACAGGATAGAGACACAACAAGATACCTCTAAATTTGTTGCCTGGTTTCGTAATAATATATATCACAATGTTCACGGTAGCTATCTGAAATAATAATTCTATATAATTATCCTTTCTTTAAAATTAATGATACTAATTATTGCAGGGTTTCGTTACTCCTTGACTATTCTAATCAGCTGTACGGTTGGATTTCTCATAATAACGAAAGTAATTAGTAAATATTTATCATAGGAGATCAATTTGTGATTATTATTACTATTTTTATATTATTGTACAGTTAGCAGTTGAGTTTATGTACACCTGTACAGAAAATTTTATCCAATTCAGCATTGAACTTGAGCAAAAGGAGAGTGAAATGGATCACTATGTACCGAATTGTAAATATACTTTACTGAACTACTTTACTGAACGTGTACTATAATTTCAATTTTATTTTCAAGTTATTAAAATGGTTCTTCAAATATTAGTCCAATCAAAGCGGAATAAAGGAATCGGAGATGAGATTGATCAAATATCAGAATTTTCTTTATGGAAAAGTGGAAACCTAATTCTTTATAGTACACTAATTTCCCCAGCTCCAGTCCAATGTTTAAATCTGTTTTCTCGGTTTCTTTTAGTTGGGGCATTACTTGCACTTATTATAGCATATTTAATGAATACAATCACAGTTTGTCACATGCTAATGGCCTACAGGAAAAATGTGCTGGATATTTACCGGAAAAAACATGATGATTACTCTCTAGATTACACAACAATTCCGAATATAGACATTGTGGTATGGTAACACACTAGGTTACGATACTGTTTAAAAATACTTTGTTGATGTTTATTTCAGTTGTATGCAATCCAGTTCACAGGTTACCAAGTGGCATATCTAATGTGGGGTAATAAATAAGAAAAGCGTAAAATAATTCGACCAGATGCACTAAAATGAAACTTTCCTAGGTTTTTTAATTCAGTTTGTTGTTCTGTCGTTCACACTGGTTGTTGGAGGAGAACTACTTCTACTGCCAATAATACATGCTTTAGGACCTTTTTTATTATGGCTGCTAGATTGGATTGGGTATAATGAAACCAAGAACGCAATACTAGGTTTATTGTGTTCTAAGAAGAATTGATTATTGATTGTGGTACTAATGATGGAAATTGTGTTTTATTTTATAGACCGATTGTAGCTGTTCTTTTTTTAAGTAGGGGGATCCAATTTCTATTAATTAAATATGTTTTTCTGATGGATTATGGAAAAACAATGGCATTAGACAACAGGTATACTGCATAATGACTGTCTGAATTTATTCTGGGAAATTAAATTGTTTTTATTCTTAACTTCAAGGAAAGGATTTTTTATAATGATGTACATAGTATTTTTTTATAATATATTTACCGGTGTATTCTCATGTTTGAAGAGGATTTTAATTGGTATGGTCATTGGTATTTATCTTGTGCCTAGACTCGATAGATGTGTGTTACCGCAAGCGTTTGAATGTAAAGATGAAGGTAAAACGCTGAAGTTATTTGATTAGATGTACTGTTAAAAATATCTTGTGTGTAGGTTACAAATCGTATAGATGTTTGTTGTATTTAGAAGCGACGCAATCGAATCCTATTGTCAAATGTTTTATAGGCATCCTAGCTAAATCTCATTACACCGAGTTAGATAATGCAATTTGGAGATCGTATGATTACGAAGAATGCGATTGCAGTAAGTAGCGCAGTAAACTTTGGATTACTATTGTGTATTTAAACTTTAAATTTACTAGATCCTGGTTATTTTGCAAAAAAGAAGAGAGCTCGGAATCGTTGGTTTCTGGCACACACTCTCTTACGCAATCCATCACTATCACAATTAAGAAAACACGCTGTGTGCTCATTCAAGTCGACATCAACGGGCGACAGATATCAAAAAATAGGATTAAATTTAAATCCTCGAAATAGTCGTGTACACGCTCTTATCGAAATCGGTATTGGTAATGATCAATTCCGTAATTTACAATCATATTCTCATTGCTAAGTTACTGATTCCAGCACCTCATTGGAAAGGACGAAGACTTTTTCTCTTGTAGTAAGGAGTTTTATGCAGTAGATTATAATTTTTGTTTCTATTATAATTCAATAAAAAAACTAAGATTATAACACAAGACGTGAGATCTTAGATTATTAGAATTAACTCTATGGTGCAAATCAACACTAGGGTGGTGCAAGGATTATTTTTACTAGGGTTATAATTTGTGATTTTAAGCTTTGAACATGCCCAGTTTTAAAAAGTTATTATTTGAAAGTAATTTAATCCAAAAAATGGATTATAATCTGTTGCGTGAAACCCACAATAAATAATTTTTTTAATTAATTTATTTTGTTTAAACATACCTGTGGTATTCATGCGAATGTACTAAAATTTAGTTTATCCATAAAATTTCACGAATGTTACCAGTATTCATTTTACCTATTTAATTGGTGATTGACATCATTTTGGTGCAAAAAATGCTCACTGGGCATAACACATTTTGTCCAGTCAGGGTACCGCAACCACATTCGAAATAAAATCCCCCCCCAGTGATGGATAGGGGCAGCTACGCATACAAATATAAAGGTGGGTTGGGTGGTCAAGGACTTAATCATCCCGTACCCCACCACCGCCAAGTCGAGGTCCTAAAGATTAGGGTATTCCAGGAAAAACTGGTGAATAAGTCAAGTGCAGTTCAAATGCGTTCATTCTGTCTTTGTGACGTCACACCACTGGGGAATCCCCTCAATCCACGTATAAAGATATCTCATTGAACCACGCACCAGGAAATGAATTGGTTTTACAATCGAAAGTAAAAAGAAAAAGACTTAAGACCTGCTCTTTAAAGGTATGTAAAGTTATTTTATTGTGCTATTTCAATGTTTGGTTACAAAAATCTAATAACATTGTATAAAATTGGTGGGGGTCGGCCTGGCTTTAAATTGTACCAGGTTGCTTTGCTGGTCGATCCAGTTAATAATAAGCATTATGCTAAGTTCCCACTTGACTGAAACAGGGCAGAAAGTCAAGTTTTCTGCCCAGTTTTCCTTCTGCTATAACGTCACTTCCCTTTCTTTTGGCAGAAAAAATAAACTCTATTCCTATTTTTTTTGCCGCAGAAAATAGATGGGCAATGATTGCAGCCCAGCTGGATTCGGAAGGTATTTTTTGGAGCATGTGTTTTTGAATGATCTTCTGTCATTATCTTTGATAAACCATGGCTCAAATTACGTTGTATATTATTATAAAACATAATTTGAGCCATGGTTTATTGACTTTTTCCATTTTTGGTAGTGGTAGCACATATTAAAATACGGTATTTGGTTATACAAATAGAATATATGATAAAAATATTAAAATTTTAAAATTAGTTTCTTGATTAGAGATCAGTAAAATGTAAATGTAGAACAGCAACAGTTGTTTGTTCACTTAACTTTTAGCATTAATAAGCTAGAGAGCTGCTGGTTTTCGTGATCTAAAATTGATAAAAAATTCAAACTCAAAACATTGCATTTAGAGATCATTATAACAGTGGTATTCAAACTCTTTTACATGCATAAAAATTTATACAGAGTCACAGTGGCTCACTAATTGCATGTGTTGTGCCTATCGATGTTGGTTACCGGTACATTATAATGTTATATGACTAATTATGATAATAATCTCAACGTCGCAGCACGCAGTTTGAGAACCACTGCATTTTACCTACCAGGGTATGTAATAACTTTGTAAAGATTCTGTGTTTTTAATAAGCAGTTTAAAACCAACACAAATTCATGTCGTTGGTCCGTCAAAACTGGTTTCTTTTCTTCCACCTCAGACATCTTATTTGCGCAATTCTCATACATGCGATACATCTGTTTTATCGGAGTTGCGAATTCCGCAATGCAGTAAATGTCAGGCTGCTAGTAAATATTTGAAATTTAGACACAAACAGAATTAGATAATTTCTTTAATAGACAAGATCTTGCCTTTTTATGGTCTGTATCTATAACATGTAAAACACATTTTTTGTATTCTCGTTTGTAACTTGCCCCAACTATGATTGGTGGTGCTTTTTGGTTGTTGTTCAGGTCTTTGGCATATTCAATATAGTCATCATTAATGCTCACAAATTCATTAGGACAATAACATGAATTCGGAACCAACAAATAGATTGTTTTTACGAGTTCTACTCCTTCTTTTTTTTGCCACCGTTCCATCTGGTCTGGAAGCTCTAGAAAGAAATTTTTTTTTATTTAAAAATTCATTGTGTAATATTTTACTGTTTACCTGGTTTCATGAGCAGAAGGTAATTGGAATAGTACCAATATGCCAAACTTTTGCCCAATTTATCTGTTGAAACCTTTTTAACCTTTGATGCAGGAACTGTTTGGTTTAACACATCAGCAAACCTGTTACCTTCTGTAAATACGAGTATGTAAAACTGTGGATATTAAACTAATTGCTGAGCCTTGTACCTGAAAATCTTAAAACTTGATACAATCCTTCACATTCTTTATCTTTTAAGAGATAACAAAGAATGTTTAGAAATTGATCAATCACAAACTTTTTCTGGTCAATATTTAGAGGCTGATTGCGTATTCGTATTCTGTGAAGACATTCCAAACATTGTGCCATCTCGATCATGTAGTGCTAAGAATAAGAAGGCAATCAAAGTAATTAGAATATTTTTCCAAGCGTATATATTGATGTACAATGTTGTATTTATTCTTCTTACTTTTTCAGTATCCAGCAATACATATTTATATACAGTTAACCGATATGGCCTGCCCTGGATTCCTGCCGTATCCTTCGAAGTTTCCATATTATCCAACACTTTTAACTCTTCAAATTTTGTTATATCACAATAAGACAATTTGTCAGGAACCAGAATGAGCACTTTTTTAAATTTCGGTTCGATCCGTATGCTATGAAAATCTTCAAAATTTCGCAGCCTCTGGCGTAAATCTTTGAGTAATAACAAAATAGTTTTACTAGCGTTAAAACCTATTGCTTGATTTCTTTATTAATACCTGTAAAAGGCCCATCTTTTAGATACAAATAATAACCAAAGGCAGTTGCCAACCCGAGACATTCTAAAAAATCCTAAAACAAACCAAAAAACATCTATCTCAATGCGCTCCTTCTTCGTGATAATAATAAAATTATTTTAATTAATGTCATTAAAATCATTTTATTATTAAAACAATGCTTTATTTTTATTATTTAATGGTATGAAATGAACCTCTGAAGCCATTTCCTTTTCCATGTCTGAGGTTTTAAGCTTCATGTCATCATTTCTAGCAAAAAAAAAGAAATACGAAACTAATATAAACAAGTTGCGTATTCACTCATGCGTAGTTATTAGTACGGTAAAACATGGCTTGAGATTGACGAATTATTCTCTTTTCGAAGTGGCTATGTTATTTTTGATGGGTAATGACGTCCCATAAATAAAGTCGATTCATTGGAACGGTACACAAGATTCGTTTATCGTAAGCTGAATCAAAGAAGCAAATAATTTAGGAACTGAAACTAGGCGGGTTTTAAACTTTGTATTGAGTATGAGACCTCACTTTAGTAAACTCGTATTCATTACGTAGTAACTATTTGAAACACATGTACCTATTTCTTAAGGTGTGAAGACGAATTTAATAAGCACTTATGACATCTTGCACCTAATCTGTGTACATGTTGATACGCCACGTCATGCTATAGTTGACGTGCAGCGGCTGTGGTGGTCGTCTCGTAGCTCACGGCCTCAGGGTGTGGTGAAACATTAGCGGCATCTGGGGACAAAAGGCTAAAGTAACCCTTGGACTGTGGCCGAGCCACAAGACTGCGCTCCATAGATGCTATTAATTTATACTACCTCAGTGTGTTTGTCAGTTTGACTCATCAGATGATTAACTGGTGTCAAATGTCTCATGTGCGTAATATTCTCATATAATCTATTTCTTAATTTTAAATGATATTTGTTTTTGATTAAATTTATTCTGAAATGTTGATTTTGGTCTTTATCATTATTAGTTGGAATTTCAGTGTTTCAACAGCAGATAAGCTTAGATGTTTTCAAAACATAGGATGTGTTTATTGGAGTTTTAATTGAAATAATCTGTGCGTGTTTTCAATTTATAGTTGGATTAACTCAGTAAATTTTTGAGAAATGACTTAGCTTGTATACAAAAAAAATTTTATTTCAATAAAAATACACTTGATATGTTGCAGATTTGTAACACCAGGTTGACGTGTGGTTTTAATCATTGGAAGGTTACAGGAAGTTTGTATCTTTCTAGAAGTTTCTTTGATTTTTTACTCGATTTTTGATTGGCTATGCAAATTATTCTAAGGCCGATTTTCTATTTTGAATTTTGTCTTTTCTCGGAAAATTTTTTCATTAGTTACCTCGGCATGAAGTAGGAAACTTGACGTTAAAATAGGGTGAGTTAAAGTTCTTATTCTGTTATTTAGCACTTAGGGTTTCTTATGTTTATAGTTGTACATTTTGGGTTTAATTTATCTTTGAGTTAATTGGAATTTTGTTTTGCTTGACAATAATTAACGTTTAATTTTCAATTATTCGTCTTCTTGTAGGTTATTTTTACTTTTAGTTGACCCGTTTCGTTGTCTGAAAGTTTTAATTTGTTGATTTCATTTTAGTTTTGACTTTTCTTATTTTGTAGGTTTAAATGGCAACTTGTAGTTAATTTAATTTAATTTAAATAAATATTTCCCCTCCCGTCAACTATGTGTTACAGGTTTAATTTAAAGAATTTTAGCTTAAGGAATGTATTTTTCATACCACATCTCTTCATTTTATGGCGCATTACTTAATACAAATGGCGTGCGTGTGTTTAATTTGTTGCTTTTATTTTAGTTTTTATCTAGTTTTCATATGGTTTATTAATTTTTGAAGGTACTCATTGTGTATTTTTTATTTTATAGGTCCAACCAAGGACTTCTAGTCCCAACACGGAGGGTTCAGCACTGTAGAATTTTATTAAGTTTGATACATTTCTTTGTAAAATATTTTTAAGTTTGATACATTTCTTTGTAAAATATTTTTAAGTTTGATACATTTCTTTGTAAAATATTTTTAAGTGCAATAAAATTTATTGGTGTTTTGTCATTGTAACTTTTTGTAGTTAAAATAAAACTACAAAGAAAGCTACAATCATACAATATACTTTTTGATTCAAATGCTTTGTTTCTTTTAATTTGCTTTAAAACAAATAACATGGGGAATCGGTATACCCACCCACCATCCCCCTTTTTTTTTTTTATTCTAAGTCCAAACCTGAAAAAATTTGGCATGGATTCACCTTTTTGGACTTAAACTATTTTGAAAAAATGACTTAGCTTGTATACAAAAAAATTTTTATTGAAAATAAAATACACTTTACACAAATAATTGACAAATTTTTCCTAAAAAGGAAAAAAAGCAGCAAAAAACACATGAAACGGGTTTTAACGGACCATTTATAGGATTATCT
>JAQIXU010000314.1:0-41199 GCA_034701245.1 Strigamia transsilvanica | reverse complement strand
ACACATTCCGTAGAAACATTCGGGTTATCGTAAATTTGTAGCTTCTCTAAAGCTAATTGAGGTGTATTAAAAATACTGTGTGGTTCAATCTCATGGTCAGTCTTCAACACGCTAGACTCGTTGCCCCGTTTGTGTTCATTTAGTGCGTTCACTATTGCCTGTATGTTAAAATTCTGTGGAATCCCATTTCCTTTAACTTCAAGGTTAACGTGGATTAAAAAAATTAAACCCGTAATTAAGAGCAACATATTTCTACAAGTATAGGCCTAATAGATGTAAATCAATATTCTGCCTCCAGCTGATTAATTTTTGTAAAATTGATGTGTGTCACATGAGCATTGAGCACCCAAATGATTATTCTGGTAAAAATTCAACGGGTAATTCAAGATAATCATTATAAAAAGTTAAGATTTTTGGTAAAGATAAAAACTATAATTTCGTGATAAAAAGTTTCCGTCAAAAGCAACAAGTGTCCATGTCGTACCATTATTGCTTAATCAAGCTAACTTAATTTTTAATTGAGTCAAAGAAGATGGAAATAAAACACAATCTTCTGAAAGGTTTTTCAGAAATAACAACTACACTGCAACCTTTTTGGAGAAGCAGTTTAGAAATGTCATTCAATGCTATTCTCATAAATTTTTCTTGTGAAACGCAACAAAATGTAAACACTAAAATCGTAGCCATTCATAGTTTCATATATATTTTCATTGATTTTTTTTACAAAAATATTTTTTCTAATGCCAAATGACTATTGTGGCGAAAGCACCACAGATCAACTAATCACTTACATCGAGATAAGCACAGTATACAATAATAACGTAACAAAGATAACAGTGTAATGTAAAAACAATTACTCTATGATAAGATATTTCAGTTAATAACGCAATATTTACTATAAAAAATACGGCTGTACATAAGAGAAAACAGCCAAATGGGACATAAGCAAATTTCTATTGCCATATTTTATTTCTTAAATTTAGACCTTTAATTTGTTTGACCTTAAAATATAATACCAACTGTACGAATCCAACCCACAGCTGCTACATTTACCCAGGAAATTGTATTGTCTGCATACATTTCGAAATGACCTTGGCTGCATACGAATTCAAATATATACAAAAATCGGAATAACACGACTCATCCAAATAGCTCCACTATGAAATTTAAACAAATCATGCAGACGAAGTGGTTTGCTTCGAGTTTGCATAGAATAAAATCACAATTTCAATATCATTGATTATCATTTCATTTCTGTCATAAAAATAATTTCTCTAAAGCCAAAAAAGGGGCCTCGAAAGACAGAGAAATAAAAATTGCAGCAAAATAAGAACAAGCTGCACTTGAAAAAAATATGGAAAACTAAAAGAAATGAAAACAAATTAAGTAAATCTTTAAATAATTACTACAACAAATGGTTACACTGACTAACCGATTGTAAATGTGAAAAATGTGGAGCCACTTCTTGACCCAACACAAATAGGGGAATTATGGCAAGATGTATTAAATAGGTGGAGTACGTTAAACGTCCAAATGGTTGCCAAAAAGGCCACGATAAAATACTATTCACCACGCCTTCGCATTAAAAGAAAATAAAACTATTTTTATAATCATTAAAAGATTCAATTATATCCTACCTCCATATCCATTACAGCATGCGAAAATCGTCCAAGCCAAAGCCACAGACCATGCTGATCTAGAAAGGGCGAGATACAACGATTGCTCATCTTGGTTCAGGTCAACATTGTAAGTGCCAAACATTACGGCAGAACTTAATCCCAAAGCAATCACCCACCCACTAGCAACTACTACCTAAAATAAATTAACGGTCCTTCAAAATCTAGAAAATAAAGAAAATTTTAAAATAATACCTTATTTAATTTTGCTTCACATTTGCTTCTGTGCAATAAATATCCACATATCATTCCGATAAGATACGGAGCGATCCGGCAATACGGCTTTACATATATTTTGTTGAAGGAATCGTTATTGGCATTACTGTAATAAAATGGAAATAGAATTAAAATGTTACAAATATTATTATTATATATAATAAAACTCACTTTAGTAACGAATTTGAAATCTGGTAATATGTTGCAATAGAACCAGTAGATATCCAACTTGCAAGAATTAACACACCAACAATAATTGCTGATACTGATAAATAGCTGCAATCAATAATAAAATAAGTATGGAATTAATAAATTAATGAATTTTAATTGGTACCTACTTAGTTATAAAAATTAAAATAATTGGACTGATTATGTAAAACTGCATGTCGTTTGCTAAATACCAGGTATGGCCCATGCACTGTAGGATTTTTAAATAAATTTTTAGATAAAATGTCATTTTACGAAATTAAATCATTTTCTACGAACCAAATCACTAAATTCCATGAAGTTATTAATATACAATAAATTCATCCACCAATATTTGTCGCACTTATCACCACTGACCCCCTGCGCTGACCAAAATGGACCATTGATGTAATAAGGAGATAAAATGTCGTAAAACAGAAACAAAACCACAGCATAAACAGGTGTCAATCTAAAATAAAATATCAAAAATAAATAAATCAAATCACAAAATATTGGAATCTCTACCTCCAATATCGATGAAAATAGAACTTCAACCATGAAATTTTTCCATTTCTTTTTTCATGTTCCTTAATGTATAAATACGTCACCAGTAATCCACTGAAATAAACATACATGTATATCAAATGTATTATTCTTTACAATTGTTACTAACAACAAACCTTAAAACGAAAAACGTATCGACTGAAAATACCGCTTGCACAATGAATAGAAACGAAAAACTAGAAATCCAATTTAACGCAACCAAAGCATTATCTGAAATTATTTAATACGGATTCTGTTGTTGGCATTCCTTCGACAAAAATAATAATTTACCTGATGACATAGCACCCATCATATAACTATGACCTAAAATAATCCAAAACATGCTTATCACGCGAATACCATTTATACACATTAGAGAATTGTCCCTCGGCTCGGTATTAAATAATTTTGACGCATTAGTATAAAATGAGAAACACAGTAAAATCTGTCCACAAATACCTAAAAACAATATTATAATCTTGATAAAAAATTGTGAGTAAAAACAAATATTAACCATACCGGGTTTCTTTTTATTATTCACAATAATCAGTGGATTATTATCCGCATATATTGACGATGAATGAATTCCAGTCTCGGCTTCTACTTCGTGTGACAAACTATTTTGAGTATTGAATGCCACTTCTGCATTCTTTTTTAAATCTTTGGATTTTGTATCAGAAAATTGTATATACAAATCATACAAAGTTCCAGTTAGAATTATTGCAGCCATTAAAATAGCAAAACCTCTAAAGAATAAAAATTTCTTGATATACCTAATAATAATCCTCCCTTTTTAGCGTTTATACAAACAAATAACAGCACGTTGGTCATTCCAAATATCACGGCTAGGTGGAATACAATCACTCGCCAAAACAACCGAGTGGTTAAGTTTTGGAATAGCTGCAAACAACAGATTTATATCAATACAGACTATTTTAATACTTCAAGTATATAACCACCATTAATATCTGCCAGTAGAATATTTAAATCCCTAGGAGCGCATGAATCAGGTACACAAACTGCAGTTCGTAGGTTAAGAGCTTGTTCAAACTAAATAAGTAAAATGAAATAATGATTAAACATCTTTCAAAATTATCGTGAATTGCGATATTACCGCAACTTTACGCATAAATTCCTTTGATGGGGTTGCAGTCATCCAACAATACCGACCAAGAAACGGCGTAGAATAATTGCCATAAGGTAGACCCTGAATAACATTATTGCAAACAGAGAAACTGCCAGGCCAAATAATATTTCCTTGAGAAATTCCACTTCCTATTTTTCCATACGCATCCAGCACTAAAACAAAAACAAAAATTGAAAACAAAATGCCAGCAAAAAAATAAAAATGTAAACTAGAAATATTACTCTTCCAAGCCCATCCTTCCTGGCCGGCCAAAGCCGCAACAAATGATACGAAATTTGTTACACATTTTACAGAAACATTCGGGTTATTGTAGTTTTCTAACTTTTGTAAAGCAAGTAGAGGTGTTTTGAAAATACTGTGTGGTTCGATTTCATGGTCTGTCTTCAACGGGTTGGAGTTGTTATTAGTTTTGTGTTCGTAGATGATTTTGGCGAATCTCTCCGGATTGAAATTCTGTGAAATATCAGCTGCTTTAACAACAAGGTCCACATTGATGAGAAATATTAAACTCGGAATTAAAAACCACATAATTGATCTCTTCGAGTAAAATGTAAATAGATGTGCTGCTTTCAGTCTTAACTAATTTCTGTAAAATCTATCATCATGTGACAACGGTAACGAGAAATCACGTGGTATTTTTTTGAGTTTTAATCAATGTAAAAAACCCGTGTGATGAAAGTTAAACGGTGACCCAATTGGTCAAGATAATCACATCGTAGATAATACAGCGGATGGAGTTAAGGGCACTCCCAATTCGATGTTGTGATTTCGTCAAAAACGCATCACTTCCTGTCAAAAAATGGGCGGAACTAATGTAATCAACGCCATCAACTGCCCGGTCAGTTACTAATTCTCATGTGCTGGAATCACATGCAGAAAACCTATAGAAATGATAACAATCATTTATCAATTATCCGGTTTAAAAACTCTTGCAAAACTTGTCAAAAACTTGTTTTTAATCAACTTACAACTCTTGCTTGCAATTATTTTTAATTACAAAATCAGTACGGGAAACGTTGAATTAATAAACAATAAATAAATAAGTCTTCAAACCTCATCGTTTAAAAATTTGCAGGTGCATGAACCACAAAAATTGCATAAAGTTTAAATGCAGTTCACTTGGTCACCTTAAGCAACTTTTGAAAATATATAGCGAGAAAAAGGATATGGGTATTTGATGGCTATCCCATCTGCCATGTCATTAAGCTACTCACGTAATCAAATGAGCTATTATCGTTTGCTTAGCACCGAATTTGTTTACTTTACTGTATTACATCATGGTATTCCATATAATCCTGTCAATACCGTGAGTAGTGTCAGCTGTGTGTACTACACATTGAAGAATAAACTCAGCACGCAATCCGCCAACACAAAAAAGTTTACAAAAAGCAGCGGCTAATCAAAAACATCGCCTTTTCAGAAAAACCAAATACAAATATGCTGCTTAAGGTTTATTACAAGTAGAAATTAATCACTAAAAAGCTCCAATTTCTTTATTGTTTCGTTTTAGTTATTCGTCTACTTGATGCTCATTGCGGTAGTGTTGCTGCAATACAACGCTGTACTGGGGTACGTTGACTACTACTTCATTTTTGTTGGTTACTTCAACTTGGTATTGATAACGCAGCCATTCTTTTATTTTTCTTCCATAATGTAATTGCAACAGCTTTTAAAATTTTTGAAAACAATCCTGTAAAAATTGCTGTGTAATTACTAATAAAATTACAGCAATTTTGGACTCATAACACCTGTTAGTGGTCAACGGCCATTGCTAATATGATATTTTAAAATAACTAGGTTAAATTAAATATGTCGCAATAGTTAACTAGCGTCATGTAACCACGATGTGATTCTGTGAGTGGTTGATGATATTTTTTATGTAATTCATTTTTTTTCCTTTTGTAGATGCGTGCCATCAAAAGGCGGCTGCTCAACAAGTGGTTTGGGATGTTGTTTTGGTAATTGCATTTGCAATGGATTATCCTGTGCTTGCCCATGAAATAAAATAACAATCCAATGTACGTGATCCTTAAGAAAAACGGTGAAAATAATGTCAAAAATTATAACTCGTGAATAAAAAATTCATAAATTATCAATTTTTAATAAATACTATAGTCTGCGAAAGGGTTTTGAAGCCAAAGTGAACAAGTGGCTCCATCCTGGGAGCTTGACTTTAAGTTTATTTCAATAAAATAATTTCAGTTTCCAGCCGGCTTAGGTTTTTCAATTTACTGTAGCAGGTGTGTAGGAAAGAGTTTATCATCTACAACAGTTTAAGACCACGATGGTCAACAAAACAAACTTACTTTTAAGCTGATGATCGCTGTTCTTATAAAACACGCACGCTAAGTTCAATCTCGTTGTTCCGGAAATGGGTAAATGTAAAAGGTGACACCTTTACAAGTAATGGCGGTTACCATGAGGTGTAGTGTGCAAACTGCAATTGCAGTTGAAAATCTCTTGAACACCCGTTTATTTCCCGTAACAAAGCGATGGATTGTACGTTTTTAATGCTGCCATATCTCACAATGTTGCTAAATTACTTTCTTTTGCAGTCACACAATTCCGCACCTGCTTTAACAGAAATCACTATCCCAATTCCAATGAAGGCGACAATAAAAAAAGTTATAGCAAAACAAAAATTGAAAGAAGAAGAAGAACGCAAAGCTATATCAAGAATCGGAGATAAAACAACTCCCATTATCACATCAAAAAGAAAGTTGTTAACTCATTACAAAGGCCAAGTATACGACAAGTTTAAGCCGTTGCCTTTATACACCAAAGGATGGACTACGAGGAAGTCAAACGGCGATTATTTCCAAATTCAAGGATATGGGAGTGTACGATTTAAATTGTGAATGCACACGTAAATCTTACTTATATCCATATCTATTTTTGTAGAATCCCGCTTTGCTGGATTTTAGCAATTGTGATGATGAATTGCCAAGGGATTTTAAATGTCTTGGTTTTTCGCAAGAGGTTTTAAACGGATTAGAAAAAATGGATATTACTGTTCCAACTAATGTGCAAGTAAATAAAATAGAATGGAAATAAGATAGAATTTAATTTAATTATTATTATTATATTTTAATCTAAGGTATCAGCAATTCCGGCAATATTAAAGCGAGAAAATGTTATTTGTGCTGCAGAAACGGGTATTTTTGAAATAATTTTAAACAAAAATGTATTTTCTTACAAAAAAAGAGCTCTTAAAAGTGTGACTTGAGTTTTTATGCTTTAAATCACTTGAGAGATGTCAAAATATCATAAAATTAGTTTTAAAATACTAATAATAATTCTATTTGAATTTACTGAGCAACGGACTCGATGTTCAAATTAAATGCATCAAATGTTTACTTTTTTAAATCTTAATCAAACTTAGAAAACGCATCTCGGTGTATACAAATCTGTTGCTTTGATTACTATACATTTAATTACTAAATTTCAGGTAGTGGTAAAACGCTTTCATACTTGGCGCCCATTATTCATAACATTTTGAAATACAAGTCTCAACCAACTGCTAAGATATACACAAATTCTCCACTGGGTTTAATAATTGTTCCAGGCAGAGAATTAGCATTACAAATTGGAGTGAGTATTTTTAATTATTAAAAACTGGCACTTATGTGTCTCAAACCGTATCTTTTTATGTAGAAAGTAATAAAAACAATCACCAAAGATATCCCATTCAGGTCAAAAGTGGTCGTAGGTGGTACAGGTATTCCAGAGGCAAGTGTATTATCTCAATTACAAATCATTGAACTGTTATATAATAAATTTATATTTAATTTTAGCGTTTACTTTACAATCCACCGTTAAATTTCATCGATATTATTGTCGCAACACCATCAGCATTGAAAAAAATAGTTTATTCAAGTAAATGTGTTATTAATTATTAAAATTGATTTTTTTTTTTTAAAATTAAAATAATTTCAGAAATTTATAGCGTCAAGGAAGTCAGGCATTTAGTTATAGATGAAATGGACACAATGATGGATGATAGTTTTAATGAGAGTTTGATACAGTTTATGAAAAGATTTAACGTAAGCAATAAATAATTTAATTTGATTTTTGTTATTGTATTTTGTAAATTTTGCAGTTTCTAGATCCGAACTTTCAAGATAAAGGCACTCAATTATGTTTAGTTGGTGCTACAATGCCAAGAGATCTGACGTCCATTTTAAGTCCTGTGATTCAAATTGAATCAATGGAGAAAATAACAACAGATCACTTGCATCGCATTATGCCACATGTTCCTCAGAGATTTTTGAAGCTGAAACCGTCAGATAAACCAAGTAAACACATTGATTATTGTAATTTATGTTTGTAATATTTTTTTTCACAGTCAGATTACTAGAACTTGTAAAAGCTGATTTCAAAAAGAATAAACCAGTCATAATATTCAGCAAGAACAGCCAAACTTGCGATTATGTCACCATGTTTCTAAAAGAAAACGGAGTGGACAATGTTAACCTAAATGCAGCTATGCCGGAAAAGGTAAAGTGTAGTTATCCATCGTGGGTTGTTTTAATAGGCTTGTAACTTATTTATTTTAGCTGCGTTGGGGTCAGTTTGAAAGATTTCAGAATGGAGAAGTGAATGTGATTTCATGTACCGACATGGGCTCCAGAGGATTGGATACTACAAGAGTAGTTTGATTCATTTGTTACGTTACATTTTGATTATAATTAATCTTTTCGCAACAGGTTCAACATGTCATCAACTACGATTTTCCTAGTTTTGTTTCCGACTACATTCATCGATGTGGTCGCACTGGTCGTGTTGGCAGTAAAACGACAGGACACGTGACGAGTTTTATCAGCAAAATGTACGAAGTGGACTTGGTACAAAAAATTGAGGTATTTCAAGAAATCTCACTTTTATTTATTATCATTGATTTATTTGTAATTTCATTGGTTTAGACTACAATACGTTCTACGAAGCTGCTGCCAAATGTCAATGCAAATATAACGAGAAAGTTAATCGCTAATGATATGTCAATACCCAATTAATTAAATGTATTTATAAAACAAACTAGTGACATAAAAACATCTTTTCTGATTTTATTTAAATGACTGACGTCGGGAACATCAAGAGTAGCGAATGCGCGAGTCAGAATTGCAGCAGGAAAAATGGCGTAGTGATGAAACTAGTTTTCCTGTTTACGACAATTTGTGTGTACATGTTGAAAGTATTAAAAGATAAAAAGTTAAAACTAAAATAAATTAATGTAGAATTTTTTATACAAATCCACTCTGATTTAGGCAAATGATAAAACATTTTTGAAGGAGAAAAAAAAAAAGAGGAAAACACCTTTTTCCTCGTTTCAGTTTTCCTTTTCTTTAAATAGATGTTTTGTTGATTTTTGCAATACAATTTGTTGTTACCGGTACACTGGATATTTCCTTGAAAAAAATCACAAAATTTTATTTAATCAATGAGGATATTTGGTAAACTACTGCATTTACGCACGGTCCAATGTACACTTTCCAAAGTTCAATGAAAAACTACTACATTTTTTTAAACCTAAGTTTCAGATCCTTGACCTATTAACTTAAAATTGAAATCGGTTTCTCGAGCAATGAACTCGAGTTCCGTTAGGGCACATCCGGGGTAATGTCACATTAGCACATTCGTCTGTTGAGTTTATTATCAACCATTATTTCCATGGTGTCCAGAAATGAGCAATCGATTTGTTTTACAATACCATTCTTATCAATCGTGTATATCGAGGTGCGCATCATATCACATAAGCGGGGAATTATTCTTAATTGTGATCACACGTTTCAGTCCAAAGTTCGAAACAATAGTTAAAAACACCAGCGGACTTTAAACAGCAGTATGATTGAATTATCTAAACGGATTAATGACATGCGGATGGTTATTGTGAAATAATTTGAAACAAATAGCAAACTATCTTGTTATTGTTTTGTTAGTGTTTTTTTTTAAATTTATTTATTAAATTAAACCTCTGAGACTAATGGTGAAATTAATTTATAAAAAACTTGAATAACATTCAAAATATGACCACTTGACTACAACATTATTATTATTACACACCACAATTAAGATAATTAGTAAAATACAGCCCGAAAAAAGAAATATAAAAATAAAACCAACACATGACTCATTTGTTAAAAGTAAACAAATGAAGTACGTAAATAAAAAATTGCAACTAACGCTGATTATAGATATTAGGGAACAAACAAAACAATTGGTGTTCATCATTTTTAAATTTGTGTGAAATTAGGCCTATTACGGCACGATCTGCGGAAAAGAGTGGAATTTCCACGTTTACATACAGCTTCTGGCGTAGACAGCAGTAAATAATCGGTTTAGGTTTGGAGGTCGGTTGAAGGCGGGGTATCAGACTGAGCGCCTATTGGTTGTTTAGAAAACGCCCTCTGTATAGATATACGTACTATTGTTGATCTTGCTTCTTCAACATATTTTCTCTACATTGAAGGATTGATCCTAGAATGCTCCGATCTGTAAAACGCCTTTTAAGATTAGCAAATGTGGGATTCGAGCCCCTATCTGCCGTAAATTCAAAGAATATTGACAGTTTGACGTGTTATTCTACTCGACCGCGCGATTTTGTGGAAAGTTCGACCGCAAATATTGTGCGAAGTCAGTTTGCTGATGTAGCTTTTTCCCCATTGCCGTATGCTGACTTTATATTCGAGAATATTGGACAATTCGGGCACAAAGTTGCTTTGGTAAGTAGTTTTTTATTAATTGTTTTGTTACCAGTTTTTCCTTTATGGGTGGGGTTGACGTCATTCGATCGTAAACAATAAATAAAGTGGGTATTGGTAATGACGTCACATTGCGACTAGCCCCTCTGGCTGCACCTTATTTGGGATTCTAATCTCTCGGACCTGTTTTTAAGGAATTTTTACTTGTTCCAGGTCATTAAACTAAAAAACAAAAAGTTTTAACTTGGCGAAAAGTTGAGTTTGTTATGTGAAATATTTAGGGTTTTTTATTTCCGTATTAGATTAGTACGAAAGGTTGTTATTACTATTTTTATTTGCAATAAAGTTGAATGTAATGTAATGTATATGTGTCTGTGCGCCGGTTCAGCGTCTGTTGTTGAAGGCTATCGGATTGAAAAACTAAGTTTTTGGACTGGAGCCAAAGATTTTTTACACTGTAAATGCTATTATCCACCTTTTTACGACGCAGGTTGATTACATTTGTTGAACTGATCTTTTGGCGCTCGAAAGTACGTGCTACTTGATCTTGTTTTCTCATTTCCAGTCAGTTGCAAACTCTCCAAGTATTTTTTTTTTAAAGTTTTTTTTTTTTTTTTAAATATCTCAACTGGTCGAGACGGATATTAAATTTCATACCACATGCGACTTGTTTTTCAAAAAAAGCGACTTCTGGATTTTGATTAAAGTTTCATTTTCAAACTTTAACCTTAAATCCATAAGTCGCGCTTATTTGTCTCATTCATGCCCAATTTTTTTTTATTTTTATTATTTTTTAAAACGATTTCATCGTATCGTATGAATAAAACATGCACTTCATTTTCCTTTTGGCCTGTTTTCAAATTCTAGCATATAATTTAATAAAATAAAACCAATAAACACTCCAGTCATTTTCAATAAAATTGCCGCCTCAAATCAAAATGTTTTTTCTGCAAAGTTTAAAGTGTCATCGGGTTATCTATTGTCTGCTTTAAACATCACATTTTTCCTGAAGATAAGGATGTATCTAAGTCCAGCAATTACAATAAAACCTTAATGGTGTAAAGTGGTTTTCTGATTCTGCAATTTAATGTATCGAGGAACACAGGAAAATTAAAGTGATTTTGTAATGCTATATTATTACGCACTAGTATTTTTCCCTTTGCAAAATGTGCGAGTTATGAGTATGACTCATACGCAAGTTTCAACAAGGTCAAATGGATATTTAAATGATTCGATTGTTCACAGTTCAGTGTCTTAATTAATTTATATTTTCTAATTCTGTTTGCAAATAGGAATGTGCCATCACCGGACGAAGTTACACGTACGAAATTGTCCAGCTTTTTGCTCGTAAATTCGGGAGTGCTTTAGTTCGACGTGGACTACGGAAAGGAGATGTTTTGGGAATTATCTGTCCAAACATTCCAGAATTTCCAATCGTTTTTCTTGGAGTGACATGTGTGGGTGGAGTTGCCAGCACTGTGAATCCAACTTATACTTCAGGTATTTCGTTAATTTATTGTCATTGTGTATAAGTTTTACTTAAATTGCCGCAATTATTTCAGAGGAAATTGCCAGACAACTGCAAAATTCCAATGCCACATTCGTTGTAACAGTCGGGCCTTTGGCAGACAAGGTCAAGGAAGCAATTTCTCACTGCCCTTTAGTCAAAGTGAGTATATTTGGTATGTGCACACCGTTGTTTGCTTAAGAATTGCAAAAGACTATAAAACAACATCTTCAGTGTACACAATTTTATAAAATGTAAACATTGAATTCACGTTGAGAAAATGAAGAGATAAAAATGTTCTGCTCATTTATTGTAACAGGAAGCCTTTGTTATTGGAGATGCAGACGGCATGACCCCAATTTCTTCATTAGCAGTTGAAAACGACGCGGCATTAGCGAGCTGCCCACCTATCGATGTAGCCGAAGATCTGCTTGTACTTCCATATTCTAGCGGAACCACTGGATTGCCAAAAGGAGTGATGTTGTCGCATCTTAATATTACCACCAACATTTTACAAGCAACGTAAGAACATTCGGTTTAATGTTAATTTCCTTGTTCATTGTTTTATTTTTGCAAAATGTTTTTCTAGGGATCCAAATCTTACTGAACAATTTACGAGTGAAGACACAGTATTAGCTATTTTGCCTTTTTTCCACTCGTACGCTCTTACAACTGTCATGAGCATTGGTTTGCGAAATGGATTAAGAGTGGTTACATTACCGCAATTTGAACCGGAGTCATTCATGAAAGCATTGCATGATTACAAGGTATGCGCAAATATATTTTGTACCGAGTAAATTTTGAACCATTGTTTTGTCTTACAGCCCAACTTGTTACATTTAGTGCCACCTCTTGTCCATTTCATAGGAAGTCATCCGCAAATAAATGTCAAAGATTTGAGTAATTTGCGAGTTATTGCGTGTGGAGCTGCGCCGCTTAGCATTTCAATCGTCAAAGATCTACTGCAGAAAATACATCCACAGACTTTGTCATTTCAAGAAGGCTACGGAATGACTGAATTATCACCAGTGAGCCACTTTTGTCCAAAAGGTTCCTCCAGAATTGGAACCTGCGGCATCTTAATTCCGAATTCCGAAGCAAAGGTATTAATGTTTTCGTTAAAAATGAGTTTGGTGAAATATTATTTACATTTATTTTGTTTTTGTTATTTAAGATTGTAGATTTGAATACTGGTGAGGCTTTGGGCCCAAATTGTGAAGGTGAGCTCTATGTTCGTGGTCCTCAAGTGATGAAAGGTTATTTGAATAATGAGGAAGCGACTCGAGAAACTATTGATGAAGATGGGTGGTTGCGTACTGGTGATATTGGCTCTTACGATGAAGAGGGGTTCTTCCATGTTTTTGATCGCTTGAAAGAACTTATAAAAGTGAAGGGCTTACAGGTAATTTTTTGTCATGTAAAGCTTGCTGTATATGATTATTGATTATTTGATTGATTATTTGTTAGGTTGCACCTTCAGAGCTTGAAGATTTGCTTCTTTCGCATCCGGGAGTTGAGGATGCTGCTGTAATCGGAGTGCCAGATTTAGTTGCTGGTGAATTACCACGCGCGTATATTGTTCCAAGAAATAATTCCGTGACCCCAGAAGATATTCTGGAATTTACGAGCAGTAATTATGAAACTAATCTGGCGATGAATTCTTGTTTTTAAAACCAATTCTTAATTTATCATTACAGAAAAAGTGGCACCTCACAAACATTTGAAAGGCGGTGTTCATTTCATTTCAAGTATTCCTAAAACCCAAACGGGAAAAATTTTACGAAGAGAATTAAAAGCAATGTTGAAATCATCATGAATCGAATAATTAAAAATTAAACTTTTAAAATCTTTTATACAACTTTGCAGTTTGCACTTTATTATTGACTTTTCTTTATTTGATTTTCGATATTGGGATATTTTAATAAATTGTACAGAACTTTTTTGTTTGTTATACTACTTGGGATACATCATTATGTACATATGGTTACTTTAAAATAAAAATATTGACACGACCAGATTTGTTTTTAGAAATTAAAATGAATCACTTACCGTCACTTACAAATTAAACGCTGCCAATTGGCTATTTCGCCACTAGAGAATGCACAAAACTAATCGTGGCGCCCTCTTTTGAACATTTACAATTTTTATATGTCGTACGTTTAGCCCATGGAGTTCAGTAAACTTCTTGGAAAAATGCACGAAAAGTCGATTCCAGAATTGCAAGAATTATTGGAGAGACAGGAGAAATTATTAGCAAACACGTGTGTTCTCTTTATTATTAAATCAACAAGTTTATTTGTATTTATTACGTTGCAGTTCGATGGTTAAAAAATTACCAGATAAAGGAGCAAAAGCTTGTCATCTTAGAGACGAAATTAAAAAAATACTCGATAAAAGCCACAACGAAGTAGAAACGATTACCAACATGATGGACCAAATAAGCTTTTCACCAGCCAATAAAGTATGACGAGCGTAGAATAAGTGAAATTGTTGATGTACGGTATCTTCATAATTATTATAGGAACTAGTTAGAAACGAGGATAAGGACGAGCAACGTGTGCTTGGGATGTTGGTAAATAATGGAACGACTGATACATCACAAAAGGAAAACGTGCCATTTTATTCAAAACTAAGTGAAACGATTGATCTGAAACCAACCGATTGTAAACGAGAAAGATTTAACAGGTATTGAGCAGTTAGTTTAGCACACAATTAAGTCTAAGCTGAATTTCTCTTTAGGCCAAAAACGAAGAATGTTAAACTCGCAGTGGAAAAATCAACACCGAAATTTGATGAAGAGTCCGCTGTGGTATTTCCCGTTGGTCCGCATCCCGAATCCAAGTTGCTTTCATTCGGCGAATCGCTTCATCTACAGCCGGAACATTTAAAACGAGTCATAGTAATGTTTTATTATTCATTTTAAGGGATCGTACTAACAAAATGTACATTTTAGGAAACAAAAACAAGTCTTTTCACAAAAACAGACCCAAATGCCACTGTTGAGTGTCATCCAGATCAAATTATAGACTCCACGTACCGCGAAGTGCCCGAGATTGATTCAGATCTTGATTAAATTTTTACACACATTTTTAACTTGTAAATTTGTATATAATCAGTGCCCAAGTTCAAAGTTCAAAGTGTGGGCAATTTGCACTGATGATATATTTTTTAAAATGGACATAAAATTTAAAATTTTTTTTTTAATAACATAAAAACCACTGTGAAATATGTAATTATAAAATTCAAACGTACGCTACTAGGGAAGTGGTCATAAAATCAATAATTTCTTGAATAAACATGCGAACTGGTCGACAAAACTTCAACAAATGTTCTCCTCTTCGGCTTACTTCTTTACTGTCAATGTCAGAAGTTATTGAGCAATCAATGATGTCCCAAAAGTGTTTGCTAAATAAAAAGAAATAAAAATAAAAATACGATAATGCAATAATTTACTTTTTATTAAACATACCCTTCCTCTTGAGTTATTAATTTTGAGGTGCATTCAATGGCTACGTGAAGGGTTAAACCGCTGTAATTGATGGCAAAATCCAGCCTTTCTTTCATTCTAACAAATTCTTTTTTGCTACTTTTAAAATAAACACCGTGAATACTCACATCATCTGTAAAATAAATGAGAATCTTTAAAAATTTAATCAAACTTTATTGTTCTTGCTTCCATTACCAAAATCCTTAGGATGAAGTGATTTTATTTGTAAATACCATTTATGCAGATTTGTTAGGCTCGACGAGTCTACAGAATGTGGTGGTGTTGTAGCAAGGTAGATCGCTTCTTGTAATTCTTTAATTTCAGATTCGATTTTTTGTTTTTGTAATTTACTGTTCACTTCTAATATTTCCAAATCGTATTGATGAATTTCTTTTAATATCTTCAATATCTCTCGCCCTCTGTTGGGATGCACAGCAATTGTAAATTGGTGTTGAAAGGTAAGTAGAATTTATATACCTATCTTCAGAAATCACGTGTGAAATGCTTTTCAAGATTTCTTCATCTTTGGGAAGACTAAGCGGCAGCAACTTTGATTTCTCCAGTAATAACTCATCTCTCTCGTTTTGTAGTTTTTCTTCAATTTTTTTCACCTGTTTAAAATAAAAATCAGTATGTCTTGTGTGTGCCGTAAGTTTTTAATCTTTTACCAAGCAAAGTTTATGTTTCAGATCTTCAATAGAATCAAAAGTTTTGCATTTATCGTCTGCTGATTCTCTATAGCCAGCCATGGAAGTAATGTTGGTGATAAAACGCGAGCGGAGTACCTTGTCGCTACTCAATGACGAAAAGCATGATTATTTTTAAACAAATGTTTCCATACGTTTATAAAGTAATGGAATTAATGCAACACTAAAATAAAGTATTTGAAATTCATGCTCGCACCATCTTTATTATTTACGTATAAGAATTATCAGATTTTCATTTTGAAAATTCACAGTTTCGCGTTTTCTGAATACCAACTGACAACATGGAGATAATTCCTCCGTATCTACCTTTTTTTCAGCTGGATCAAGTCTGTCTGAGTCAAATGTTTATCTGATAGAGAAGATTTGTACATTTCTGATCAGTATTAGGAATAATTCAAAAATAGTACAACATAATCGAAAGCATAAATAACGTAAATTAGTCATAAAAGGGACGAAATATTCACCAGCGAGCCACGTATGTGGATGTTATTTTCGTATTTTTACAGGATCGGGAAGTAGTTTCGTTCAAGAAACCGAAGTGAATGTTTAATGTCTACTATGTGGATAATACAACAACAGATTTAATGTTGTCGTCTTTGAATAACCCGTTGTGGAAGAAATGCTCTATATGTCCACAGACAGTAATTTTCAAAACTCCAATAGAATTCACTAGACATTTGCGTGAATACCATTGCACCAGAGAAGGCGGTTCGTACATTTGCACTTATGGTTTGAATAACGTGTGTTCAACATTGCCCGGGTTCGGTGTTAGTGATGAAGACTACGGAAACCACTTGATAAAGCACCATAGTCAAGACCAACGTCAAGAAAGGAATGTGGAAGTGCGAACTTTGTCATCCAACCCACCGAATGTTGTTTGTGATCAAGGCAAATGGACCGTCTATTGCTCAACTCAGAATTTACCAGCGGTTTTAAATGATCCTAGTCGAGGAAAACAAAAAGATTTTTTTACGAAAACATGGGGTGATTCTTTCACAGAGAAAACCAAAGTTGTCAAATCGCCGTACATTCCTGAAATTAATAGAAGTCATTTTGAAAGTTATTTGAAAAAAACAACCAAGGTAATAAATAAATAAATAAATGAATGGCTGGATTATCTGACGGTTATGTCTATTGCTGTCAATATTTTTCTATTGCAGAGGTATAAAAAACATATTAGACAGAGTAATGTTGTGGTAAGCGATGCCTCAAATTTTTCAATAAAACCAAGCAGACAACTAGGTATTTTTAAAAAAAAAATTTAATTTGTTTTCGCATTCAGTATTTTAGTGTTTGATTTGTTTTATTCAGCCCAGAAAGCCCAAGCAGAACTTCAAAATATTCCTAAGGTGTTTAAAATGTTGTTTATTTAACTTGACAATTAGTTTGTTGATGATTATTTAATTTACAGATTTTTTTACAACCAACATTCACTCTAGAAAATCAGGAAACATTCAACACAGTTTTTCCATTAACTCAACAGCACAATTCACAGGTTGTTAATAAAAGTGGGAATAAAGATCGAAATTCTTCAAAACTTTTACAGGAAAAAGTGAGAAAATTAATTTTTATTATTTGAACAAAAAAAAATAATTTTAATAATTGTATATTTTTTTGTAGTTAACTCATTACTTAGACATCGTTGAAATGCACATTGCCCATCAAATTTCTCAAAAATCTGCAGCATTTTTCTCAGCCATGACTTCCCACGACATATTAATGGAACAGTTATCAGATACTATACTGGGAGTAAAGAAATTAAGGTAAAAAAAATGAATGTAATTGAATGTGCTCAAAATCTATACAATGTTTACGTACATACGTCCGCATAAAATGCAGCTGCATGAAATCAATATCTATAACAAAACCACCTGTTATATTTTACCTTTTAAAAGAAAAACCATCTGTTTTTATTTGTTCTTATTTATTGAAAACAAGTTCCGGAACATTGCTACAGGAAGTTTCAATTGATTAAAAATTCCCCACAATTATATATAATTTAAATTAATTTTAAAACTATTATTAATTATTAATTTTATACATTTTTTTTAAAGATATAAAGTCCATCAAATTGAAAACATTCTAGTCAAAGGCTCTCTCGAAATCATCGGTTTGAAACGTGTGCGCCAAAACTATGCTGCAGTTTATAATAAAGTAATAATTTGAAGTAATTGGAATTCGAATGTGTGTATTTATATTTGTATTTTATTTTAACAGTTAAAATTAATAGCTACTGTGCACCAAACGCAACCAACAATTCAAATTCTATTATCGGCTTCAGATTTTGTTGGGGCATTGGATTTAATATCTACGACTCAAGAAGTTTTGGCGCAAGAACTAGCTGGAATACACGGCTTCCGGTAATTTGTTTAAATTATTGTCACAAAAGGTTATTAATTATTGTTGCGATTATTTAGGCATCTCGGATCACAACTTGCTGAACTGGAAAAAGTCATCAACACCATGATTCAAGCAGAATTTGTTCGTTACGCCACAGCTGATCTGAATCGGCCTTTAACAGATATGAAACCTGTTATGGAAGAGGTTTATACTTTATCCAAAATATATTTTTCAAACATTTTATTTGGTGATCATTAAATTTTAGGAACGTTTGGTTTCGATAGTATTTGGAATGATGCATCAGCGGCAGTATAACTTTGTTGAATTATTTAAAGACGAAGTGTTTGCGACGATCGATGCTATTTTGAAACAAGTGACGTTTACGGTTTATTTCCTTTATTTTATTTTATTTTAATTTGTTTTAATTTTATAAATAGACTGTTATCGAGCACGTATCAAAAATAGATGACAATGAACACGGGTCAATTGGAAAGTATGTTAGTAAAAGATTTTTAAACAATTGTGATGGTAAAAAATATCAGTTTTGTGTTTTGTTTAGTTTTCGCGAATTGATGCGGCCGCTTGGGTTCCCCGAATGGAAAGATCTGCTCGAGGAATCTTTTCAGAACGTGTTGAAATTATTAACTCGAATAAAAGTAAAGTTTGTTAAATTTTTATTTTATTGAATATTTTAATTTTTATTTGTCTTCACAGTGTATTCATGGTGTAATGGCTGATGTAATAAACATAGCTGGTGGAAAGGCTCATAGTTCTATTTCCCCACTTGCTGCTACAGCTGACACACCAGAAGCCACTAATATAAACGTTGTGATGTTAGTATATCGAGTTTTTCTTATGAATATTTTTTTATAATAATGTGTCTTATATAATCTAGAGATGAAGAAGCGGGAGTGTCTATACCAGATGATGAACATCAGAGGGTTTTTAACAATTTAAAAGATTTATTGGTAACAGTTTGTGATTATGCGCACGAAAGATGCACCAAATTTGTTATAGTTAAAGCCAAAGTATGTTTTTCGTTATTATTTTTATTTTTTAGGTTATAAAATTTAATATGTTAATATTTGTTTTTGTTTAGGATGGATTTTTAGAAAAATTAAACGTCAGTGAATTTTTTGAGTTGTCGAAATGTGTGGAAAAATTTGTGAGTGACTGTGAAGCTGTATGCGGGAAAAGGAGCGCATCTTTATTATTGGCATTTCAGAATCAGGTATTTGTTCAGGCGTGAAAGTTGCTGAAAGTGTAACTAAAAGTGATGATTTTAATTTTTAGTCCAATCGGTTTGTAAATCGGTTCCACGAAGATAGGAAAACGAAATTAAGTTTGATTTTAGATAATGAACGATGGAAACAGGCGGACGTTCCTTCAGAATTTCAAGAATTAGTCGATCATATTGCTGAGACTGGTGAATTAGCTGTGCCTAAAAAAGTTTCTGAAACGGGTAAAGACGAAAAATATAAAAATTATCAAACACTTAAAAAACTTCAGTAAATTTTTCTTTGCAGATTTATGTGAAGCAAAACAACCAAAAGAATATCTTTTTATTAATGGTGAAAAATATGCAGTTGTAGGGTAAAAACTAAACTTAAAACAATCTTTATGCAAGAGGAAATTTTTACGTGTGTATTTATTTCTGTAGCACTGTTCTTTTGCTGCTTAAAATGGTTATAGAATACTGTTATTGTATTACCAATGTTCCATCGTTTACTCCAGATTTGCTTACTCGGCTTATTGATTTACTAAAGGTAATGAAATACTGTAATACTGTAATACGAATGTAATACGAAATTGTTTTTTTTTTCAGTTATTTAATTCCCGCACATGCCAACTTGTTTTGGGTGCTGGAGCTTTACAATTAATTGGGTTGAAGAGTATAACGACGAGAAATTTAGGTAAATAAAGTTAAATATTTTAAGGGTAAAGGTGTTTACTCATTTTGCTCGTTCGCAGCATTAGCATCACGATGTCTTCAGTTAATGTTAAGGTACATTCCTCTTGTTAAAGCGCATTTTAAGGCTAAATTGTCCTTAAAAAGTGTTCATCTAGCAAAACACTTTGATCAACTTTCTAAGGTTAGACATTAACTCGAATTGATTTGTAACGCAAAAATTACAATATTTATTTATTTATTTATTTATTTATTCAATAAAGGATTACAGCGACCATGTTGAAGAGATTGTTGCTAAACTGATATCCATAGTCGATAGCATAACAGAATTAGAATTAACCAAAGTAAAATATTTAATTTCGGTGTGGTTTGCGCCATTTCGTTGCGGTCGCGAACGTGTACTAATTCCAGTATAGTTGTGAATTAAAGAAAACTCAAACATAACGTGGATCGATACGTTCACAACTGTACTGGAATTGATACAGCACTAGTACCTCATGTTTCGAAGTTAGCGAAAATATCTTAATAACGGAAATTTTAACGAAATGAAGCGCAAATTATCTAGAATCACGTTGCAGACACTTGTTACGAATGTTTGTGAACTTTAAGTTGCACTTTATTTGCATTTTAGTGGGAAGTGAAACCCCCAGTGCCTTCATTAGCATTTCGAAATATCTGTAAACAAATGGCAAAATTCCAAGAGGCGCTTCTTGAGTTATTACCAGAGGACCAGATTAGAGAATTATTAAAGAAAATCACCTCTTCATTTCAAGTCATATTAGGAAAACAACTACAAAAAAGGAATGTGATTAATGACGGTGGACCACAACATGCGTAAGTAATTTGGATTTGTAACAAAAATAAAAATTGTATCAAACTGCATTGTGTTTTTTCAGATTAATTACGTCTGAACTAGCATTTTATACTCGTAATTTAAAAGATCTGAAAGGTGTTAAATTAGAAATCGACTTTTCGACAAGTATATGGAACGGCACTTGAACCGAATGCAGATTTAATCAATTTTTTTCTGATGTTTTGTTGCCATAATTGTACACATTCTCAAATGTAATTTATCAGGTTACATAAAATGCAAAATGAAGATGATTTTTATGCCGCATTAAAATGCCGTTACGTGTTGTTTTTTCTTCAAAATTTAGACCTGGGAATTTATTCACACAAGCTTAAACTCTTTTCACCACATCTTTCCTCCAACTCCTTTGAAACGTTTGTGTCTCTTAACAAAGTGTTCTTTGTTTGCACATTTTTTCTAGCCGTTTAACCAGCCGTTTACTCGCTAGTGCAAACAATTGAGACAAGAAAGTGAGCATACACAGGTGGGTCCAAATCAAATATCTTAAGTTCCCTAATCGATCCTTTTTCCCGCCCATGTGAATTCAGAAGCGTGGGGTTTTAAGTGCCCTTCACTTCATTTACACAGGGACTTTTAGATAATGTAAAACTCAGTTCGTAGGTATTTCCTGCGTAAACAAAACAAAATGGCCGGAAAATATCCTCGAACCAACGAGCAAAAAATGGGTGCAAAACGAAATAAATTGAATTTTTTATTTTTTAGATTTATATATTTTAAAAGAAAAAAACAAAAAAACAGGTTGTATTTTTAATTCCCCAAAACCTTAACCTGAAATAGCCCTACTGTACATTTAATCCCATTATCCCATTGTACAGTACGTATAATACAGCGATCTGTCACATCGCATAAGTACTATGCATTCAATCGGCCGTCATTATGTTTTATGTCCACAAAGTACAAACCGCACAGGCCTTGCCCCTGCAAAGAACTCCGATTATAAAAGAAAATAAAAAATCAATAAAAAAGAGAGGACCGTTGTACGACAAGGTAGGTCCTAATACGCTTAGTGCTTATAATGCGTGAAGAAAATAATAGTGCATTCAATATACCGTATATAGAGGAGGACTCGTCATGATTGGATCAGTTTGCTCGAGTTTCCCTTTTTGTCCTCGAGTTGTGGGGGTTTCGCCGGTCTAGTTGCATATTGATTGTTAACTCCATTCACAAGCCATTACTGTGTTGAACTTTGGATTGGGGCATTGCAGCTGCTACGTCTAATCGGTCGAACGCATTAACTTACTCTAAGTCGATGAGTACACTCGCCGCTGGCTAAGAATCGCTGTTTTCTCAACGATTGGTCAAATTATACAATTGTTAGTGACTGGTGCGATGGTCCTGTACTCGTATTTGTGTAGTTTGGTTCGCTTTTATGTCATATTTTAATATTTTATGGTTAGAAATTTCTTGCTTATTATCGTTATTCGCATAAAATAAGCGATCATCTCTAGGTATTGTTCTGAGCTTTGGTTTTCTATAGAAACGGTTAGCTAAACTAAACATTAGCAGCTTGGTGCACTTTGTAATTGAAATGCTTGGTGAATGTCAACACAAAACTGCGATGGGGTTTTGTGAGAAATAATAACAAATGAGGCAAGGCGTGAAAGATAAGCAGGGAGAAGTTCTTTCGCTTAATGCACCACTTGAAGAAACAATTGCCTGTAGATTATACAACGCTTTGTTTTTATAACCGATGAAATCAAGTTCAAACTACACATTGTCGGCCATCCAAAGGAATTTATCCCAATTCAATTCAAAAAAAAATTTAAAAATATTAAATGTTCAAAAAAAAAAAATAAATATTTTTATTTATAAAAAAAATTAAATATAAAAAAAAATTCCTGAAAACCCAATTTTAGTATTTACGTTAATCATACAAATAAAATGAATTATATTAGTTTACTTATGATTTTTAGGAGGGCAACTTACAATTTGCGGGCTCTACTTGTCTGCATCCCACTTATTCCGATTGGTTCTGGCTACTTTATCACTCCCCAATCCCATTGGCTGCAGCATTAGTTTTCAGCCCGAGGCGGAACCATCCTCCCAATGAGTGACAAGAAACTTGTATTCTACTACTACATCTTCATTCTAACTTGTTCCATCACAGCAGACAGTCAAACTTGTTTGTTTCTCACTTGAAAGTGGCTTCTACAAACTCACAACACACCCAACCGGCAGACCCTGTGGTCACCTTTGCGTCAAATTCGAGAAATATGATGACACCTCACTGGTCCCTTTCTGCCCACCCCCGTGCGAATGGAGGGATGACATATCTCCCTAGTCCGGTCACACCCTTTCCTTATTATTTTAGTACTGACCACTTCAAACAGTCCGGCTTACTAAACATGCCGCCCTCACTATTTACCATTGATAACATACTCGCGCCACGGCCCAGGCCGTCTGCGTGTCCCGTTGTCCCGACGTCCACATTTCCTCATTTCGCTCACGGACCAATTTGCGGTCAAGACTATTTACGTAAGTTTCGATTTTTCCTCAAGAAATATTTGAAAAGTTTGTTAAGCGAGTTTTAAACAGTTTTGTTTTGTTTATCTATTTGCAGCTTATTCGTCAGTGTTAGCCAATTGTTTGTCTTCATCCTTCTCCTTGCAAAGTAATATCCCAAAAAGAAAACGAAGACATCGAACAATATTTACCGAGGAACAATTGGAGCAATTGGAAGCGACTTTTGACAAAACGCACTATCCTGATGTCCTATTGAGAGAAGAACTGGCCATGAAAATTGATCTTAAAGAAGAAAGAGTTGAAGTAAGAAATTCTTTTTAAAAATCTTTCCCAAAGAAATAAAACTCCTGAAATTGGAAAAACAATATTTTAAGTATATCGAAGGCAAAGTGGACCTTAGTTCTTTGGACACTAATAAAAGTCGGACGTTTCTATTGAACATGGGAACCAAACCATCTGTGCTAACATTTTTTTACTCAATATCAATCTGCCTATATGGAAAAGTATAGATATGTCAAGTCTTTGAAGACAGAATGAATCCACTGTTGATTTTGAGTGCCGACTTCATTAAAGAACTAATCCTTATGCACAGGCCTTTGGGCCAGGTGGGTGTGCGCATGTGCAAACATCCTGGGGCCCAGTGAAGGGCTCTGATTGTTGACATAGGAGACAAACTCATTTCGAGACTGCTCCATTGAAATAATATTTTGGTAATCAGGTTAATTTGTTACAAAAGACAACACGGTAATTGTTTTAAGTGGATTTGTTATTGCCTCCAGTTACTACGATGCCACGTGTCATTATCCCAGATTGAGCTTTAATTAAAAAATAAGTAGGCTTAAACTAAACACGAGACGACTGAACAAGAGGGTTCGTTTTAAGAAATAAAACGCTTGGAACGACCTGGCATTAATGCGAAATAGAATTGAAAAACTTTGTTTGGTGCACCGCTCAACTTGTGCGCATTACTTTTCAGTTTTAGTCGTTTTCATTGGCAATAAGTCATTTATCAGTCCATTTCGTTAGGAGAACATCAAGTTTTTGTGTCAGTGAAAAACATTGCCTCTAGGTCAGTGTATAATCCAGATTTGAAGTAAATCCATAACGTATTTACGGCTGAATCACAATATATAGCTTTTTTCCAATCTGTGGAAGATGTTTTGGTTGTGCGTATAAGAAGCTTAGCACATAGCTTTAATCTAAATGAAAAAATATCAAACATCAAATATTATATGGCTTGCGGATATACCGCATGGAAAAATAATATGAAAAACAATTACTACAGGGACCTTGACTTTAACAAGAAGAAAGATATATATTTATATACGGTTTATAGGGAAAATGTGGTTGCAAATTGGTTTTTATCAATAAAATTAATTCAATATCAACAAGTTTGTTATCCACACTGTCAAATTCAGGCGTCATATAGGTTTTGATCAGTTTTCCAATTGCGTAAAGTACTTGACGTCTTTTGTGGATGAAGCAGCGAATGAACATCGTTTGGTGTCATAGCCTCTTGACAACTGGTTGCTACGGGAAACGTGACAAAGAACCAATAGGCAGGCGACTCAAATGATTAGTCGGCTGATCACAGATCTAATCGAGCGTGGAATGGAGATGAGGCGCCACCAAGCATTTGACCATCAGGGTCTTTGTGAAGAGTGCAGCTGCTGCACTCTTCTTTGAAATTGCTTTTGATTTCTGTCATTGACAAACAATTAAGTGACAAATCATCACCGTTTAGATTGGGTTACTTGTGAAAATAAAAATAAACATGCAAATATAGACAAATTAAAAATTAAACAACATTTGTAAATAAAAATAAAACGTTTTTTTTAGGTATGGTTCAAAAATCGGCGCGCTAAATGGAGGAAACAAAAAAGAGAGGAACAGGAAAGGCTTCGTAAGATGCAGGAAGCAGCCAGCACAGTTTCAGCATCGACGTCCGAAAATGCGGTGAATTTAAGCGCGGATAATGAAGACAATTGTAACGTGGAATCACCTCGTGTGGTTTCTTCGCCGACACCATCTCGCAATTCGCTAACCACAACGTCGCCGGTTGTTTACTACCATCGTGCTGATTCAAGTTTGTTTGTCGATAGTGATTCTAGCTCTGTAAATCCCATCAATTTGTATCGGCCGACATCGACGCACGCAGATACAAATCCAACGAAAAAGAGAAAATTAAGCGAAAATTCGGACATCGATGTTGATTAATTTAATTTTGTATAGCTTTCTATGTGCTGTAAACTATTCAATTAGTTCGTGTTAATTGTAAAGCAAATTACGTGTACAAAATGTGTGATTAAGTTTGTATAGTGCGCTGTATAAGAGACAAAAAAATTAATCAATTTTTGCATTTCGCTTGAGTCAAAATGATGTAAATAGTTGCTCGTTATTAATTAATGTAAATTATTGCACTCGTATTAATAAATTTATTACTAATGGATAGAAATCTGTGTGTTTAAGTATAAATTTATATACCCACAATTTCATCATTCTCAAAAAGTTATATAAATTGCTATATAGCACTCTTATTTCCTGTTCAATCAACGGTGTTAGGATGATGTATTGAAGCTTTGAATCCTCACTGTACAGCTTCGTTGACTCTAATCATTGAATCCTGTTAGTTTCTCCTAAAGTGGAAATTTTATCGAGTATCCATGACGGGCTTCTCTGTGGGTGCACAGACGGAGACCTTAGAAAATTCAGAGTGTGATAACAAATCTCTTTGTTGTTGTTTTTCTAATTCACATATCGGCCTACAGATAAACATGAATTAATTTCGTCAAGAAGCCCTTAAAAGGCTTCTGTACTATTTTTTCCCCCTTCGCATTTAAGTGAGGCTTTTAATTTAATATACGTACATTTTTAAAATTAAATTAAAAAAGACCATATTTATGGTTTCGGATCCTTGATTATAATCAAACGTTGAAAGAAAATTGAGATTTTTATTATTTTTACATTGCAAAAGAAAAGTAATAGTAAGAAGAAGAAAAAAAAATGAATATTAATTTCAATCAATAATAATTTTTTTCTTTCCATTTTTTCTATTGAGGTTGTTTGAATTTCCAATAAAGTTAATCCGTTTTGATCCTTTCCGTGGTTCGATTAGCAGTTGCGTATTAGAACACTTTGCAGATCACGAATGCACATCCTTGCGGGGACGATATGTGACGTCACAAGTCGTTTTCAATTGGCGGGTTTTGCTAAACCCCACCCTGTGGGCCATTGTGGTTTAAGTATATGACAATTAGGTAGAGAAATTGAAATGGAAAATTCATGAATTTGGAAATTGGGCTGTGAGCTCAAGTAAGATAAGAAAGTTTTGCGAATTTATTTTTCTATTCCTAAGTCCGAAGTAAGCTGTACCAAGCAGCTGCAGGCAAAGATAGGCTTCATAAATGCTAATAGATATGTTTGCATTATAGCTGTAAATGAACGTCCAAAGAAGGCTTACCAGTCTCTTCTCTGCATTGAAATTATTACTTATGAAATATACTTTTTTTTTTAAAACAAGGAAAAAAAATAAAAAATAGAAATAAAAAATAATAAAACTATCATTTCAAGATTTTCACAAGCAGTTAAACAAGTCTTTCTTGGTGATTTGCCTCAAACGTGATGAAATTTCAAACTTGTCTCAAGATCATCTCGTTGAGTGCAATTTTTCTGCCATAAGAGCGGCGTCTTTAGATCTCAATCAAGATTAGTGCAGGTAACGGATTAACCTCATGGGGTAAGCTGTTAAACGTGATACTTTTCAGTAGTTCTGTGATAGGAATTTAAAAACACTTTGTTTATACAAACATTGAGTATATAAGTGATTTAAAACTATAAAAAAATAAAGATTCTAATCAGACTATGCATCTTATCCTATTTTTGTCTGGAAATTCCAAAAGTGTTGTTTAATGTTTGAAACCAAAAATATTGTTTTTAATTAAATACTGCTGTTGAGATCGTGTTTCCAACATCCTTCCAAGAAAAGGGAGAAAGAAGTAAGGGGAGAAAAGAGTACATACACATACAGTTAGGCCCACCCAGGGTTCGTCTAGAGGTGACCACAATAGAAACCATGTTTGCGGCTCTGCCGCCTTCATCAGAAGGACCAACGTACGGAAGAGCTTTTCACTCATCCGGAATAGGCTTATTAACATTTGTTGAAAAACGATTGGGTGGCTGCAAATCTATATATTTACCCACTCTCAGTAGAAACAAATTGTAACACACCAACGATAAACTTTCAAATTGTAAGAAAACACACAAAAACACTTTTAAAAAAACATTAATTTGAAACTATAACATGGCAATGGCAATAATATAGAGTACAGTTTACTTTTTTTGGTCTTATTAGTGGCTTGGTGCATCAGGATAGTACACTTTCCTTTAACCTAATTACCATACACCTTTAAGATTGGGGAATTCGAATTCCCCAAGGTGTAGTCAAAAGCTTAGGCAGTAACGCCCAACTACTAATTAGGGGGACGGTTAAGTAATTAGTGTTTCAACTGAATGGACCCAAGCAGGAAGTTAATTATTTTCTAACACAGGAAACGAAAGATTTGATAAGTTAAAAGTTTCGATATATCCAGATTAGATACAGCAAGCATGAAGTTTATTTTCTTGCATCGAAAAAATATTTAAATTTCTACATTTTCCTGAAAGGACAAAGTGTGCTTGAGGTTAACGTTGGGTGGTTTCAATCGATTTAAACTGAGCCATTTGATACCTTTAGATAAAACCTCTTTTTCTTGCTCGTTCTTTACAGGTGCGAACAGCTCATTTTAGTTTGTGGTTAAGTATCAAGGGTGCTTGCTGCTTTTCCATACCCTTACAAGCCAAGCCCTATTCAGTCCTCTTGTAGTGTGGACTGGCCATACAAGTTTGAATACAAGAGTGAAAAAATAGTCATGTCTGCGTATTATCCACCAACATGTTGTTCTATTCAATGGATCTTGCCATGTACAAGTAAAACTAATCACCTCGTTACCACAACACGTAGAGTTTCACTGCAAGACCCCCGCTGCTGTGTAGAGAGGACAAAACGTACAAACAGAGGATTATTTTGGGGGTAATCCAAGGTGGAACCAGTTGGCTCAGCCAATGGGAGAGCTGCTTAGGATTGGTTAATCCAATGCTGGATGCCGCTCGCCACCTGCTGACTCGGAGCAGAATGATAAAAGATTTAACCGATGAATTAAAATTGCCTGTCATTCATAATTGAATAACAAAAATATTGACTTTGGCCAATGTTTTTATTTCATTTATGCTGGACAAAGTAATTAAACTCTACGAAATTAAATTCTTCTGTATGTGCTGTGGTTTTATTCTATACGGGATCGTGTTGAGGATGGTTTGCTGTATACACAAACACTTAAGAAAAATGTAAGTGAGCAGTTTCTTTATTGAGTTGTCAGTGCTAGGGCAGGAACTTGTCTCTTTGATGAACACTGAACTGGAAACGAGAGCGTTCTCGTGCGAGAAATTTGTTGGCCGCCTACACCCCCAAGTGTTTGAAGATTTGTAGCTTGTATTCGAGTATATGGCTTCAAGTCAACTACAGAAAACTAATTGGATTACAATTTGGATTTTGAAACGCATGATTTAATGGTACACAATTTTAATCAAGGTAATGGTTTGAAATTTATTACGTACAATTTATAGTTGTCGAAATTGGGTTTTATGAAGTTATTCGCTTTAAAAAATAAGAGCTGATCCGCAATGCACACATTTTAGATGCAAAAATGAACTTTTAGGTGCGCAATTGAGTCTATATTATCTGTATTATCTACATTACTATACGACATTTTTAGAGCAAAAATGTGCTTTTTAAAAATAAAAATTAATTTTTTTTGACAATTATGCATCCTTAAAGATGTTGCTTTACAAAAGAAGACCTTTTACACAGCAATGATATGCATTTTGGGACAACTTAAGAGATATTTTTTGAAGTAAATAATTTACAATCAACATGATTGCATTTGGTATTTTTTTTCCCAAAATAATCCACCTGAGATATTTAAAAAAAAAAAAAAAAAAAAAAAAAAAAAAAAAAAAAATTAATCAAAGTTAAAACCGTTTAACAAAATGTGTCGGAGATAACCAACCCTATTGCAATTGATCAAGGTGATTGTTTTTGCACCAAACTGATGTAATGATGCCGTTGTAAGTGAAAATTCAGTATATAACATGACAGTGGGTGATCCTAATCTTTGGTGCTGTTGGTGACATGACTTTGGCTTCACGCCGTGTTGCCTCTCATTTGTCACTTCATCCTGTCCCTTCAATAGGCAGCAAATTCCCTTTTCACTGTCTGCCAGGCGCGCCTTCTGTGCAATAGCGATCGGCTTTGAATGAAGTGGGACCACCGTGAGAGGGGGCTGCGACTGACCAACAGGGCGGGGGCCTCTTGCCCGCCCAGCCAATTAGACTGTGTCAAATAGGGTACATGTCAAACTCAAGTTCAAATAAGCCTCAAAGTGGTTTTGATACAGCTTAATTTGTAAACCTGTTGAAAGGAATATCAAATCATAAAATCACAATCAAATCACAAGATGTTTAACCTGATGCTGGAACTGGTTGCATATATCAATATTGAATCGTAAAGTCACTTAAATCACTCAAGTTTCCTTCACAACGCACATTATCGGAAAAGTAATGTGTATTTGAATCAGTTATTGTTGCAACTAAAATTTCTTCTAAATTTTTTTGTTGTGTTGTGCGTAGACCTTCTTTTTTGTAAAAAATATTATCCTCGGGCCTAACAACTAAGAGCTTTCTAGCTGCAAATCTCTTCCCCTTCCTGATTATTCCCCTCTGTAGCAGGGAAAGGGGATGAGTTTCTATGGCTTGCAAGGATCACAACGCTTTGCCGGCTGCTCCACAGCCCACCAAATACTGAGCTACATTTAATAAGACTAGACCCAACTAATCCTCCCTATATCCAGTCGGTTTTGTCAAATGATCATCCCAGGTTTGCCTTGCCTTTGCGAATACTTGGCCTACAATTCGTAGTATAATAGAATAACAGAGTGATCTATATTCTGAGAAATTGATCGAACTCGGAAATTGGCACCATTTAATCCAATATTAGCAAATCTAACCGCGTAATTTGGTTTCGAAAAGGTTTGCATAATTTGTTATTATTCCTGTAATAACTTTGAACATTTGTGTACTTTTATATTTGACTTGCGAACGAAGGAAGCGAGGTTGTCTCGTTTTTTTTTGTGATTTTTTTTTTTGTAATTTTTTTTTATTGATATTAAAAGCAACAACATCAATTCAACCTAAGTTGTATGAATCAGTGGTGGAGTTAGTATATGTTTGTTAAACCGAACCTTCTATTGCATCGCATTGGCCCTTTTGGCATTGCAGAGAAGACAAACTCCCCATGCCAGGTAACCAGGGTAACTAAACAACATCACGCTAACCCTAATAAAGGTATAGGGCTGCTTAGTTGGCCAAGCACTGCCACCCCAGCTACCATCCACTGTAATTATTTATATTATAAAATTTTATTGAAGCCTATGGGTATAAATCATGTACAGAATTTTAAGAAAATTCAAATTTGGACTATTTCTCCATTTCCTCAATCGTCGACCCAAATGAAACATCTTCGGAACATTTATCTTGGACGATTATCCACGTATCAAGAGGGCCAAAAAGTCATGAATAAACCCAAGGATCATGAACAAACAAAAACGAGCAAAAACTTGATTTTGTGTCATTCGCGCCGACTGGTGCCAACATTTTCAACTACGAATGTTAAATGGCGCCGCGAATGGCGTAGCTGTAGCAAGATTTGCACGATTGCGCAGAATTATACACGCTGGAACCACGTGTGTGTTTTATTTTGGCGTCGCTCGTAAAATGGGTAAACGAAATACTCTAATTGCAACCTTGAAAAACCAAAGTTATCTATCGGATAAGCCACCAAGTAAGCTAATCAACAATGATTTTATTAACTTTCATTAACTTTAAAATGGTTGCAATTTGTTTTCAGTTCTGGCCGACGAAGAGAATGAAATATTTTCAATCCCAAATTGGCTAAATAGCCTTAATAACGATACCGATAACACGCCAAGTAAGCCGTGGTCTGCTTTTACTTAGTGATAAACTTAATTTACATTTTATTGAATCAATTTCTTAGGTTTTCACAAATTTATCGCGAAGGCCGAGAATTTCGACAACAAAGTATCAGAATACGATATCATTTTGGATTTACTGAAAAACGAAGCAAAAATAAGTCCGTACAAGCAAATATTAATCATGTTAGAAAATAATAAAATATCTGCAGGAGAGGTACGTAATTGTGCAATAAATAACGATTAAAACTAATAAAATAAAAATAATTAAATTTTTTTTTACGTTTTGGAATAGTTGGGAAATATTTACAGGACGTTGGAGCTCATACTTCTTCGAATTATTGACGATTTATCCGAATATTCACATGTTGGTAACGACATCGTGCAGCATGTGTGCAATAGCTGCATGACGAACATTTATTGGATGCTGGGAAGCAAGAAAGCACAAACTGTTAAGAAAACGTTAAAACTGTTGTCGGTTTTTGTCTTGTTTAACCAACAAGCAGCGAGTGAAGTTCTGACTCACTTTGACTTTTTTCAAGCGACGGTCAAAAAGTTGAATATGCGAACCGACATAAACGTAATTTAATCTAATATTATTAAATTATCAATTTTGTAAAAATTATTTTTTGTTTAGGATGAGCAAAATATAAGGGTTTGCTACATTTATTTTCTGTTGTCGTTTTTATTCACTGACGATGACAAGATAATTTTTCAACTGATGGAGAAGAAAGGTAAATAATCACTTACAATGTTAGAATCATTCTTTACATATTCATATGTGTATATTTTCATTTAGAATTATTTAAGGCGTTGTTTGTACACTTGGTTCGAGATTCGGCACCTGTCATTGGTCAGTTTTTGTCGACCATTATGGATAAGGTAGTGAATTTGCATTCATTATACTCTTTTTTTATTTATAAAAATTTGATTTTTAGGTTATTTGTAATAAGGGAATACCAAAAACGTTGAAAGTACAATTAGTAAATGGATCGACTTTATATCACCTTGCCAAACTGTACACATGGAATGGACAGCAAGCTTGGCAATACAAAAAGTCGAGAGGTGGAGGAAAAATGAAAAAGATAAAAGAAAAGGAAGTCAGTAAAGAGAAGGAGAACATTGTAGTAAGTATAGACATGTAGCTTGGGTGTTTGTATTTTTTAATATTTATTTATTCTTAGCCCATTTGTGACGCTGAGTTGAATGAAGAACAAAAACAAGTGTACGACGTTACGAATAAATTTCTGTTAGCACTTTGTTCTTCGTACCAGTATGGAATACTTTTCCACGATTATCAGCTGGGTGCTGGAAGGTAGAAATTTATAAATACCCGCATTTTATAAATAGGTTTTTAATTTGTTTTTAATTTCAATGATTTCAGACATGTTAATTTTCTCGTGACGCAGCTGTTGTATTCCATCAAGAACCCACACACATCGTCGTATACAACGAATTTATTTGTGCAAATTTTAAGTTCAGCGCCAGATCAGCTGAAATTCTACACTTCTTCCATTAAAAATGTAATTGAACCACGACCTTCAGAGCATTGGATAAATATAATGAATTTCTTAATTAAGGTACGATTTTAATTATGTCAGTTTGTTTTTTACTGATTAATTTTTTAAATTCAGATTTATGATGCACAAGATGTTGGACAGTTTTTAGCGAGTTTAACAACCAAACTTAATCCAAAGGAAATTGTGATTTTATCGTCAAAGATTTTGTTTCCTAGTATAATTTCGCGTGATGTTATAAGAAAAGGATTAAAGGTAATTATCGATGTTTAAATGCAAAGAATTGTTGTTATTTTATAATTTATCTACAGCACGAAGCAGTGACAGTCAACAGGACGATGCTAGATTACTTATGCCACTTAGTAAAACGTTTATCCGAGTTTTGTGCTTTGTTGAAACATTCAAGAAGTCACAATTTGAAATGCTTTGATGAATCGGACATTCCTGCTATCATCGAGGGAGTTGGAAAATCCGCAGCTGGAGTATAATGAATTTTAATTGGAAATTTGGTACATTTTTATAATTTATTATTTTTTAAATTAGATATTACTAGACGCAAAGGAAATGGATGAATTGTGGGAAAGCATGAAACAAAGCAGCAATAGTAAGTTAAATGTTGAAATTGTAAGTAAATTTGATAAATTTTAATTGTGGATTTTATAAACAGGGGAGACATCGCGATTTGTGGAATTAGATTTGATTTTAAATATTCAAACGAAATTAAAACAAATATTTCCATTGATGATGAAGGACTCGAAGTTGGATTTGATTGATATCATAGAAAACAGAAAAGATTTAGCCAGGGGATTAACACCAGATGAGTTTTCAGTGTTCCAATTAAAGGTGGTGGAATTGCTTGTAAAAACTGAATCAAAGAAGGTTCGTAATTTTTTTTTTTTATATTGGATATTTTGCTGATTTTTGCTTACTTTTATCATCTAGATTATTAGTAGTCCTATAGTGGAAACGTTAATCAATATCATCTTGGAGAAAAATGCGCATAACAAAAATAAAGCACCAGCTCTTTTGATCGAGGTATTCAAATTTAATGTAATTACTGACATATTGAAATAATAATTTTTTTTTTCAGATGTTTATTGAGTCAGGATTTTTTAACAGTTCGGACGAAATACAAATTTGGTGTAGCAATTTCTTTCTAAGTAGTAAAAATAAGAAAGTTGTTACATTTTTTGTAGCAGTTATTTTAAAATTTATAAAAATGAATCTGCAAAATGGTAAGATTGTAATAGATTCAAAATTTTCTTGCTTTTTCTAAATATCTATTTTTCAGATGGTCAAGAATGTAAAGCATCTGCTGGCACAGTCAGTTGTATGTTAAGACCTGCTTTTAAAATTTGGTCCGTAAACCCGACATTCGAAAATGGTAATTTGCTTTTAATTTATTTTCAAATACAAGGATATTAATAATTCTAAATAATTTAATTTCAGATAAAAACTGCCAGTTATTTTTATCAAATGTCTTAATTAATGTTTACCACATGGATCCGAACAAAACGCAAATTGAAAAAACCTTTGAGAAAAACAAGTCGATTTTACCAGCAAGTTTTCACGAATATATGAACATTTGTTCCTTGGACGGTGGAATAATTCTTGAAGATGAGCTTGAAGTGCCTCAGCACGCGTGGAAATCGTTAATATTTCTTATGAAGTATCGACATATAAAATTTATATCACTTGAGACGGAAACTATTATTGAAGACATAGATAGCATGAACGAATTTATGCGGAAATGTCTTATTTATCAAATATTATTTTATATTGACATTATTTTAAACGAACAGGTAAGTTTATGCAGTGTTTTAGTGCAATAGTTTTGATTCAATTTATTTTGTCTTAGAATTCACACAAAACCGAAATTGTCCAATACTTTTTTAAATTGCTTAGTCACGTGGTAATTTCACCAAAAGAGGGAGAAGTTCAAAAAGAACCGTGTTCAATTGTGTTCGCTCATCGGGCAATCAAAAAGTGTTTTTTGAATCGGGAATTGGAAAGCAATAGCAATTTGGTGTTCGAACTTATTTCGCTAGTTGGTGATCATTTTCACGAAATAGAGCCTTTCTCATGGTACTCTAATCAAACAATGACATTTGTGGAGAACTTAGCAACTGACGAAAAGAAGATGAGCTTGCAAATGAAGCAGGTTGTTGTTAGTATTTTTCAGCATACCACAAACGTGGATATTTTGCGCGTGTTTGAAAGCTTGTCTGAAAATGTTCTTGCGAAGCACAGTTGGCTGGCGAAAATGTTGTGTTTGAGGATATGCGATGTTATTTCTCAAGATCACTCGTTACGTTTGTCTAATAAGTCTGCGGAAATTCTGTTAAGACAGATAAATAATAAGTCTATTGCTACTGAAGTTGTGAAATTAATTAAAGCCGTACCGGTCTACTGCTACAGTTTTAAACCAGGTATGCATTATTATTATTATGTTTTTGTTTTTGGATTTATTCATTATATTTGTAATGTCTTTTTAAGGAGTGCTGAAGAGCTTCCTTGTTGAAAAGAAACAACATTCAGTCAAAGTGCTTGGTTATGCGCTTTGTCAAAATGGATTTATTCGCAAAGAATTTGAAGATATGTGCCTGGCTGAGGATTTAAGCGACTTAAATCACAAAAGTGTTCTTCAAATTTTGCAAGTTTACTTGCAAAGTCACAAGTCGTTGTTTAAGGATTTGCTAACGGAAGAGAAATCTAGTGTTTCTGGTACAAAATAATTCATTTTATTAAAAAGTAAACTGTTTTTAATGTATTTTTTTTATACTTTTGATAACAGAAAAACTATCATTGGTGACTGAAACTTTAGAAAAAAAAGGAATTTTAAATATCAATTCAAAAACAATTGATATCTATTTAGATTTAATCGATTTGAATGTCAAAGGTAGATATTTTTTTTTCTTTTAAACTAACATAAATGGTAAATATTTTTATTTTTTTTGCAAAAATTGTAGATTGGGAAAGTGTTCAACAAAACATGAAAACGGAAATACTGGCATTAGAAGACGAGAAGGACCTGGAAAGAATTAAAACTTTATGTAGATTTTCAAACGATAAAGGTTTTTGGAATCACGTGATGAAAAAGTGTTTTAAGCGTGTTCAAGAAGATTTACATCTTTATCTTCTGAAATCTTTGCTATTGATTCAAGAAAAAGTAAAGCACAAAAAATTAAATCGGTTTCTGCTTCAATTGGAATTAAAATAATTATGTTTACAGGTCAAAGAATTTGCAGCCAAGTACAGCAAATTAAATTGGAACGAATTAATTAAAAATGTTTTGCTGATTTCTCTGAAGTAAGTATACGTATAATTATTTAAAAAAAAAAGTGTTTTTAATGATTTATTTATTTTATATTAGTGATGTCGAGAAGAGTGAATTTCTTGAATTTATACATGAATTTGTACACAAGTATAACATCTATGTGGAAGCTGAGTTTATTAGCGACATGATTTTTGGTCATTCAAATTTTATGACCATTATGTTGGCCAATCATGCCAATTATTCTAAATCAAAAGGTAAATTTGTGGTCTTTTTGGATTATATATAACCGATAACAACTTTCAACTATTGCAGAATTATTGGTCGATATTTTGATTGAATTGACCAAACGAGATACCAAAATCATCAAATCCTTGAACATTCCATTATTTCTTGCAAGTTATAATGCTACTTTAAGTTTGTTTGACCAAAAAATATTGTATTTAATGCATCTGTATCATCTCAATGGAGTGAATTTTGATGCGTACAAGTAATATTTTATTTAAAAACTTATTACAAGCGAGCAATCAATTTAAAAAAAAATTATTTTCAGACCGTTTTTATGGGGTCGAATGGCTATCGACTTTTATTCCGTTCGGAAAGGTACGAGTTCTGAAAAGAAAAAAGCGCCTGCGGTTGAGGATGTGCTGCAGCATTTTGATAAATCAATGCTAATGGAAACAGCGATGAAATTTCCTGTCGATTTGGTTCTTCAAGTAAGTAATATGAAATGATAAATGGGCTCTCATCATTTTTAATTTTATCAATTTTTTTGTAGCCAGAAATAAACGAAAGTGTAAACGATTCGACCAGATTGGATCCTCGATTTTTGTTTCCATTACTGAGTTCTTTATTATCTCCAAGTAATAATGTGCTTTTTTTGTAAAAAGAAAGAAAATAACTAACCTATTCATTTGTGTTTCTTTGCAGGTTTTGTTCTAAATTGCATAAAATTTTTGGATTGTAAAGTTTTACCGGTAATATTTGCTTCGTTAAGCAGTAATTGCTCCGAAATGAGAAAAACAGGTTATTACACGTTAATGCTCTTCAACGAACATTTGGATAAGGCAAAGTAAGATTGTTTTTGAACATTTTTCACTGTTTGAGAACAGTATTTTAACTGTAATAAATTTTATTTACAGATACAGCAACAAAGGAATTTGGCTTCACTTGTTATCGATACTGAAAAATGGAATTGAAACGGAAAATATGAAGTTACCTAATGTTATAAGCGTTTATTTAGCTAAAGTGACTCCCGCGTTGCATTCTTTTGGTTCGTTTAGCTTATTGGTTGATTATTTTATTTATTGCCTAATTTTTGCTATTTTATATTTTAGAGGATCCACTGCATAAGATTGTTGCGTCCTTCTTGCTGTTAAAATCTGATTTGGATATGAAGAATGTGCCCGATTTTTTGCATCTTTTTAACAGCTCTTATTTAGAAGTAATTTTTGAATTTGCACAAGTTTTTATTTTTTTTATAAAATTTTCCTTAATTTTTTTAGCGTGATAAGCACCAAGAGTGGATATTAAATCTTTTAATTGACGGTGTTAAAGATGTTTCGGATTATTTCGTATGCGAAAACAAGTTTTTGAATAAAATTATGTTATCGTTTTGTGCCTCAGCTGTCTGCAGGCAGGAAACGGTGGTAAGAAATGCCATTATTTTTAAATTTAAATTATTTGCAATTAATTATTCATTTTATTAGGTTCAAATTTTGCTCCTGTTGATTGTTTTTGCTGACATTCCAACTGCAGCTCGAAGATTAGTGGCTTTGGGCGGCGTCTTACCATACCTGCAGCAAATTTTAGTCAAACAGTAAGAATTCAGTTTAATCGTTCAATCATTTGTCTTATGATTGTTGTTTTTATTTTAATTACATTTTTAGCGGTTCAACTAATTCCACAATTTTGACTTACGCAATTTGTTTTGTTAACAAATTATGGCTGTCAATGATTAAATCTAAGAAATATGATCAAGTGAATCAAGAATCAGAACCGATCGATGCGGACAAGGCAGCAGACAACCGAGCATACTTATTGAACATGTATTCAAGTGCTGTTGAGTTTCACCTAGTGTGTAATTCGTGCATGGATTTAATTGCGTAAGTACGCTTCTCATTCATTTTGCTGCATATGACTTAATCGATTTTGTTTTTTTTAGTGCTAATCCAAGATTACACGATTGGGAAGTTCTTACGTCGACATTGGCATCCATATACGACCACATGGGCTCAAGAAATGACATGAAATTTTATGCTGGTACCATTGCGTGTGCAGAGCAAATAGACAAAGTTTTGAAAATTCATAAACTTGTACTGGTGAAAAATAAGACTGATTTTCGGGATGTAAAAGGATCAGATCCGAGGTAAATAATATTTAAACTGAAGCTTAAATTTTTTAAAACTAATTTTGTTTTTTCAAAAATAATAGATTTTCATCCGCTGTGTCTGCAAACAACAAATTGGCAGTCAACAAAATCCTGTTACAGTTTTGTTTGTGGTCAATAGAAAACGATTCGTTCAAATCTGATGTTTCAGCTTTCTACCAAACATGTTTCCGTGTGGTCGAGTACATCCTGTTGTCATCGTATTTCAAAGAAACGGCTCAGTACCAGATGGATTTCCTCAAATTTATTGAGAAACTATTCTCGATTGAAACGCATGACGGAGAATTGATAGCTCGACAGACATTGCAAAACAACAACATCGTGTCTGGTTTACTGCAATGTTACTCCTACCACAACCCATATTCAGAAGAAACTGCATCCATTTCATTGCTGACCCAATTGAACATAACTATGAGAATTGTCTTAATGGAAATACGACACAGCTTATCACAATGGTTCGTTGAAAGCAACGAGGAAGACAGATTAACCTGGGAAAGAGCAATTGATTGTTACAACGCACTCTCGCGGCATAAATCAGCAGTGACAGGTAAGTGAAGTAGAATATAAAGGTGAAAAATAGTTTTAATTTTTAAGAGATAAATATAATAATTTAAAAAAATTGAAAATTACAAAGGTAAAATATGATAGATTATAAAGAATGTTTTTATTTTTGTAATTTTTAGTTTCGTCCCAATGTTCGCTCAGCATCTTAGCGTGCGAATTTCTTCTACGCAAAACTACTCCGCATCTGTTCGATTCTTTAGCTCATTCGTCAGGAATTATGCGCAAACTAAGGAAACGATGTCTAGAAAAATGTGAAACCGATAGTGATAGCAAAGCGAAGCATAAAAAGAGACACTAAACTTAGTGTTAATCCAATTCAGCTTCTGTATTTTTTTTTAAAGAAATGCTTTAACAACGATTTTATCTAGTTTGTTTGTAACAGCAGCAAACAAAAATTGTACAGAATAAAGAAGTGAGGGAAATAATTATTTTATAATATTGTTATTAGTACATATTCCTTTTCGTTAATAATTACACCAGTCTTTAAATCGACTTTAAATATATATTGCCAGTCTTACTGTTCAAAATTTCTTTTTAACCTAATTTATTCAAGTGCGTCTACGACGGCTTGATTCGTTGTTTCTGTAACTTCAGAATCAATGGTTTTACTTTGCTGAGTTATTTCATCCTGTGCTGCAGAATGCGAGTGGGGTGTTACATTATCATCTGATGGCTTAGGAGCGTCGCTAAAGGGAGCAGGAGGTTGTGTTTCTGGAATTGTTGGCTGATCAGTGGTTATTTCCATAAGTTCTACTGCTGGTGGAGCTCTGGTTGTTTCAAGAACTTGAATTGTTGACTGATTATTGGTTACTTCCAGGATTTCTACTGTTTGCTGATTACTGGTTATTTCCATACTTGGCTGAACGTTAGTTTCTGTGGTTGCCGGATGTGTTTCAGGTAACGTCGAAATATCAATCAGCGTTGTTTGAAATAATGGTGGAGGCGAAGAGATAGTTTGTAATTTTACTACTTCTATTGCTGGTTGACCACTGGTTGTTTCTAGAAGTTCTATTGCTGAATGAGCTCCGGTTATTTCCAGAACTTCTATTACTGGCTGATTAGTGGTTACTTCCAGAACTTCTATTGCTGGCTGATTAGTGGTTATTTCCAGAACTTTTATTGCTGGCTGATTAGTGGTTATTTCCAGAACTTCTATTGTTGGCTGATTAGTGGTTATTTCCACAAGTTTAGCGGTTGGCTGAGCTCTGGTTATTTCCAGGATTTCTATTGCTGGCTGATTACTGGTTATTTCTTGAACTTCTATTACTGGCTGATTAGTGGTTATTTCTAGAACTTCTATTGCTGGCTGATTAGTGGTTATTTCTAGAACTTTTATTGCTGGCTGATTAGTGGTTATTTCCAGAACTTCTATTGCTGGCTGATTAGTGGTTATTTCCAGAACGTCTATTGCTGGCTGATTACTGGTTATTTCTAGAACTTCGATTACTGGCTGATTACTGGTTATTTCTGCAACTTTAGTGGCTTGCTGAGCTCTGGTTGTTTCCAGAACTTCTATTGCTGGCTGATTAGTGGTTATTTCCAGAACTTCTATTGCTGGCTGATTACTGGTTATTTCTAGAACTTCGATTACTGGCTGATTACTGGTTATTTCTGCAACTTTAGT